>NW_019014681.1:2880950-2908059 GCF_000150535.2 Carica papaya | reverse complement strand
TAAAGTACTGAAGCTTTAGCATCACCACAAATCAAAACTTGACTTTCTCAATTAGTATCTCTAGTTCTCCTATAATATTTAACAAATTATTATATTCAGCTAGCCTATCTATTTGTTTTTTTAAACAAAAACAAATGAAGCTAATTGATCATTTTTCTATTTATAAGTTGATTTATACATTCAAAATCTTATTCAATTGAATTAATATGATAATGAAACATTTTTTTTCTCATTTAAATTAAGTAATTAATTCAAGTAAGAAAATCTCAAGAAAAAATGCTAGATAGTTTATAATGTTATTAAAATAAACTTGATTTTTTGTGTTATTACATATAATGCTGTAATAATAGCAGCAGTAGTAGTAGGATTAGCTTTAACAATTTAATAGTAGTAGTGGTAGCAGTGATAATAACAGTAGTAACAATAGTAGCAGTAGTAAAAATAGTAGCAGTATTAGTAGTTGCAGCAATAGCGACTTTAGCAGTAGTAGCAGTAGTAGCAGCAATAGAAGTAACAGTAACAGTAGCAGCGGCAGAAGTATTAGTAGTAGTAGTATTATTAATAACAATAGTAGTAGTAGTAGTAGTAGTACCTATAAATATCCATGTACTTAAAAGCTTTTAGCATCAACCACAAATCAAAACTTGAGTTTCTCAATTCGTCTCTCTTACTTCTTCCTCTCATATTTAAAAAATTATTATATTCAGCTGGCCTATCTCTTCATTTTTTTTAACAAAAACAAATCAAGTCTAATTGATCATTTTGTCATTTGTAGGTTAGCCTAATTTCAAGTAAAGAAATCTGAAAAAAAAGCTGGGTAGTTAATAATACAATTAAAACAAACTATAATTTTTATGGTGTTACACATAATACAATAATAGTGGCAGTAGTAGTAGCAGCAGTAGCAGCAGTAGCAGTTACAGTATTAGTAGTAGTAGTAGCAGTAGTAGAAAGAGTAATAATAGTAACAATAGCATCAGTAGCAGCTGTATCAGTAGTACCTACTGTAGCAGTAGTAGTAGTAGTAGCAACCATAAAAATAGCAGTAGTAGAAGTAGCAGTAGTATTAGTAGTAGTACTACAAGAAGTAGTAGTACCTATGAATATCTATGTACTTGAAGGCTTTTAGCATCAATCACAAATGAAAACTTGTGTTTCTCAATTAGTATCTCTTACTTTTCCTCTCATATCTCAACAAATTATTATATTCCATTAACCTATCTCTTCATTTTTTTTAACAAAAACAAATCAATTTAATTGATCATTTTGCCATTTGTAGGTTGATTTGTACTATAAGAGCCCCGAAAATATCTAAAGAAAATAGATAATAACTTAAGTGGGGAAGCAAAATAAAAGGTTAAGGTTTACATTCCTTACACAATAACTTAAAAGTACTAAACAACATTACAGAATTCATTCTTTGAAAGAAACATAAAAAATAAGAAAACAAACAGAAAATAGAAAATATATAGCATCTACTCATAATTTTCTTGCGGATCGGGCTCTGGAACCTGGTCCTCTTGATCTGAAATGGTTAAACAAATGATGAGCTACACTAGCCCAGTAAGGATATCACACTATATCACTGACACAGAAGTAAAGGTTGCTATAAAATCGAAAACTACTAATTGAGCATTAAATTTAGCAAATTTATTTATTAATCATAAAATTATTTACCGTTCACTTACTACAGTGGAATTTATGAGAAAAATCTGTAAGAACAATAATATCATACAGACCAATATTTTATGCATAATCAGCCATCATAGTACATATTATAAATCCATATCCATTATCAATAAACCAAACAATAATTACCACTCTTTTCACCAGCTTGCTGGTATCCATGGGGGTTCATAGGGATGCCCCAGCTACCCGCGAACCCTTTCATTTATCATTCTCAATTATGGGTCGTTCCCATACCCCGTCCAGTACGAGCGCCAATTTACAAAACCTCAATATCCCGTCCGGTATAAGGGTGAAGCGGGTCGTTCCCATACCCCGTCCTGTATGAGTGCCAAATTATCGAGTCTCCATACCCCGTCCAGTATGAGACAATATTCACAGTAGGGTTTCTTATGTACCAAGTCTGTCCACTATCTCTCAGGATATCCATTAAAGCTGTCATTTCATCTAATCATTTAATCACACAATTTCTTTACCGTTTAAACTTCATTTTTTTCGATTAAGCAGTAAACAATAAAATAAACGATACATGCATTCAAAGCCATAAAATAAATAAATAAGATACCATCATGCAGGTAAAATGTAAAAATAATCAACAACAGCAGTAGATAATTTTCGGTTCTGCCTCCATTAGCAATCAGTAATTAATTATGCATGTTTACTAAAATTGCACAAAATACCATATTATTATTTATTTAAACTTCAGTTCTATGATAGAGAATAGGGTGAGGGATCCTTACTCAATTTTGATACCTGAAAAGCTAAGCTGTTTACTGCGCCTACGAGGGGTCCCTAAATTTTTCTCCAGGAATCAAAATGCACTAATAGTACCTAAAAATGTTCCAAATAAACCTAAAATCAGTCTCAGGGCCCACTCGACCAATTTCAGAATTCTGACATAGCGGCTCTGCCGTGCTCCGACAATGACATCGCCACCCGCGGTGATGATCCGCCTCAGGTCGACTGAATTCGGCTGATTTTGCATCGATCCCTATGAGAAAACATGTTAAAGGGCCTCAGTTGGCCAAAAATACACAAAAAACCAAAATTCACCGGCGGTGGGGCTCTCCGGTGCGGCGGCTCCTCCGGTTCACGTTGCGGTTGGGTGTTTTGCTTCGATCAACCTGTAGAGAAGAAAATGATTATCACAATGGCAGAAAAATTATGCAAAATGGGAATCGAGAAGGACCTCATCGAAGGCGTTTTGTGAAATTCCCTATGGCAGCTCTGCCGGGCTTCGCCGTTGTTTTTTGGCCAATTGGCTGGTCTTTTTGCTTCGAATTTGCCATGGGTGAGCTTAAAATTGAATTTTGTGCAAAAGTAGAAGTTTTTATCTTTTTTTACAGTCGAAAAGGGTTCCGATGCGATGGCGTGTGGCAGCGGTCGACTCCTCTGCGGCTGGGTTGTCTTCTCCGTCAAGGGGGTCTGGCGGTTAAGGTTAGGGTTTGGTGCAGTTGGGGGTTATTTATATCCGTTTGCTTTTGATCTAGATCGTCCATCGCGTTTGATCTGGACTGTCCGATCGTGATTAAATAGGGAGTGAATTTGGACCGTTCATCGCGATCTAATCTCGGTCATCCATTGCGATCTAATCTGGACCGTCCCATCATGTTTGAATCTGGCTGTTTGATCGTGTTTGGGAGGGAGTGCATCCTGGCCGTCTGTGCGTGCAGGAATGGACCTCAGCCATTCGATCGTGGGCACGCGGATCTCCCGCGTGGCCTCTTGCGTCAACGTCTCTACCACTTGGCGTGTCCTGGTTGGTCAGGACTGCTGACCGGGCATCTGACGTGGCGAAACTTCTCTATATTACATTTTGGCCCATGTTTCCTAATTTTTCTTTCAAAAATACCCCCAAAACCCAAATTTTCACCTTTTTCTCCAAAATTATATTCAATTTAATCCTCCATCAATTTTATTTCATTTTTACCACAAATAAAATAAAATAAATTAATAAAAATTATATTTATTAATTATTTAATTAAAAGAAAAATTTTTGTGGGTGTTACAACTCTCCCCCCCTTAAAAGAAATTTGATCCCTCAAATTTGTCTCTCACTCTCAATCAAACAACTGGGGATATTGGACTCTAAAGTCTTATTCTAGCTCCCATATAGCCTCCCTTGGTATGTGGTTCTGCCATATGATCTTTACAAAGAGAATTTCCCGGTTTCGAAGTAATTTGCTCTTTTGATCCACAATGCCGACCAGTACTTCCTCGTAGGACAGATCCTCCTGGATTGGAAGAGGCTCGTGGGCCAAGACATGAGAGGAGTCTGGGTTGTACTTGGTAGCATGGACACATGAAACACATTATGGACCTTGAAAAGTTCTGTAGACAGTACTAGTTTGTAGGTAGCGGTACCAATTCTGTCTAAGACTTCAAATGGTCTAATAAATTGGGGGTTCAGTTTCTCCCTCTTGCTGAATCTACTGATTCTCTTGAAATGAGTGACCTTAAGAAACACCCGATCACCTTTCTCAAATTCCAAATCTCTCCTCCGGGTGTCTGCATAACATTTCTACCTATTCTGAGCTGTCTAAATGTTCTTCCTGATCTTAAGTATTTTGAATGTAGTCTCCTCTACCAGATCTGGGCCGAACAGTTTTCTATCGCCCATTTCTTCCCAATAAATCGGCGATCTGCATGGGTGCCCATATAATGCCTCATACAGACCCATGCCAATACTCGCTTGGTAGCTATTGTTGTAGGCGAACTCTATCAGGGGTAGATGGTCATCCCAATAGCCCCCAGAGTCAAGGACACAAGCTCGGAGCATATCCTAAAGTGTATGGATTATCCTTTTTAACTGTCCATCGGTCTTAGGGTGGAATGCAGTACTAAGGGACAGCTTCGTTTCCATGGCTTGCTGAAAGCTATTCCAAAACTGAGAAGTGAACCTGGAGTCCCTAATGTAGTGTTCCTCTGCACCATAAGCCCAAACCAACTAGTGCTCTTTTATTTGACCCATTGCAAGTTCCTAACCACCAGCTCATCCTTTAACTAGGCTGGTAGCCCAAACTCCCAGTTAAACATAACTTTTTCTTTATTATCATTATTATGTACATTTTTTTATTTTATTTTATTTCATAAGTTACATACTCTGGTTTCTGCCCACTAGTAATTTTGGAGTATTTTTTTTAGTTCGATCTATTTTTTATTTTGGGTTTTACTCCATTTAGTACACAAGTATTTATACGCATACATAATATTTTCATGCATATAGTCATGCACACACCCTTATATAGCTATATATATATGTATCGATTATATGTATATTTATGAACCAACACACACTCAGTATATATATATATATATAAAATGCACACATATAGAATGTATACATATGTACATAAATAAATATATATATATTTTCCTGTTCAAATTTTAATCCTTTTTTTGTAATTATAATTGTAATTGTGTATTTTATTAAAAAAATAATTCTAGATTTTAAATTCTTTTAAATGACTAAAATAGTTAAAAGTACATATAAGAATTTGAAGTAATTTAAGTCTTGATTAGGATGATGTCTCTCAAGTTGTAATCTCACACTCTTTTTCTTCTTGTTGTTGCAACTCTCTCTCTCCCTGTTCATCCTTCCCTGTCTCTCTCTCCATTCTCCAAAAAAACTCTTGTCTGCGACTTTTTTTTTTCTCTAACTTAATGGAGCAAATATAAAGACAACAAAATGGATGCCGCTAAATTTAACTAGGTTGAGGTTGGGTTTACAAGTAAAAAAAAAAAGGGCAAAATAAATTCTGGACCTTATTTGATTTTGGATATAATAAAAAGAAAACTGTGTTTTTAATTATACATTTATATACTATAAATCACACCCAGAACTCAACTTCTCTGTCCACTGGTAGTCTAGGTAGTTCATCCAAGAACACATTTGGGAAGTCTCAAACTACCAGAATCTCTTAAATATAAATTTTTTTCTTGGGTTTTCCTAGTTAGAGAAAATAGCCGGGTTAAAGCACTTGATAATGGAAAAATTTTTCATGAGGGAACAAATGTTAAAGAATTTTATTAATTTTTAAATGACTCCTAATTGGGAGGGTTGAATAGAAGCTTCTTATAAAAATAATTTACGATACACCACTATCTAGTTCATTCCTAGGATTACATCAAAGTCCCCTGTGTCAATCTCTATTAGGTCCACACTCAATTTTTTATATGCTATATCTATGACATAGGCTTTGTATATAACCTCCCCCAGTAGTGTCCTACTCCCAGGAGTAGACACAAACAACACAGAATCAAGTTTTTCAAGTAATACATTCAAGTTTGATGCAAAAATATGTGAAACAAATGAATGTGAGGCATCAGTATCAATCAAAACATGTGCAAGATGATTGCAAAAAGTGTACGTACTCTATACCACATCTGAGTTGGCTTCTGCATCTTGCTGAGTGAGGTTGTAAGCTCTACCCTGGATAGGAGGTCTTGTTTTGTTATGATTCCTCGGGCACTCCCTCGTATAATGCTGGGCACTCCCATATATGCGGCAGGTATTGTTGAGGCGATAGCAGGGTCGGTCCCTATGATCCTTGCCATAGTGTTAGCAAGTTCAGCCGCATCTTGTTGTTGGAATATGAGGAGGAGCCTGAGTCATTGGCCTGGGTCTCTTGTCTCCTGAACAGGTGCAGTAGGTGTTGGTCTGCGGTGTGGAACCGGGGGCCTGAGGTTCCCTACTACTGGAGGAAAAATGTGAAGGTTCCTTTCCACTAGCTGTAACTTGACCAGAATAGCCAAGTAAGTACTGAGCTCGAATACATACAGTTATTGTCTGATATCAGGATGGAGGCCCCATTCAAACTTTTTTGCTTTCCTACCTTCATCCATCATGCTCTCAGGGGAATACCGGCCCAACTTCAGGAACTTTCGGGCATATTCTGATATAATCATGTCACCCTGGACCAGGTGTGCAAACTCTATTTCTTTCAGATGTTGGAGATGCTCTAAGGGGTACTCTGCATTAAAGGCCATCAAGAATTCTTCCCAAGTGACTGGAATGAGCAGGGTGGCCTGCTTCAGTTCCCACCAGCGGCCTGCCTCTCCCACCAGTATGTAGGTGGCAAGTATGACCCTCTGTTCGGGAATCACCCCAAGAGTCAAGAAGGCCTTCTATGTCTCAGCTATATAGTACTCGACCTCTTCAAAGGAAGACCCCCCTGCAAAAGTAGATGGGTTTAGTCTTTTATACCTCTCAATGTAGTCTAGGTCCATCATGGGAGGAACTGGGTCCTGTGGGAGAGGGATTGGATTGTGCTGAGGATGGACTGGATGGCCCTCTTAATTTTCAGTTTTCCGATTTAACTGTAATTACATAAAACAAGCAATACATGCTTCAAGGAAACACAATCGCATCATCATACCAATTTTAGTGTATTATCATCCATTCGAAACTGTAAAATCAACCAATCAGCTAAATACGACAAACACTAATAAATAATCAGTTTCGGCTCCATTAGTAACTTGTAATTAATTATGAATATTTTTTAAACTACACAAAATATCGTATTATTATTAATTAAACTTCAATTCCATAACAAGGAATAAGGTGAGGGATTCTTACTCGGATTGGTATCCAAATGCTAAACTTTTGGCTGCACCTGTTGGCGGTCCCCAAGTTCCCTGAATTTTTCTTCGGGAATTAAAACACGCTCCAAGTACCTACAAATACCCCAAAAAATCCAATATTAGTGTTAGAAATCCTTTTTGGCCAATTCTAAAATTTCAGCACAGCGGCTTTGCCGTGCTCTGGCGACGGCGGTTTACCTCGAGTGAGTTATTTTTGGCTTATTTTGGCCGATTTTGTATATGTCTCTTCAATAAAACATGTTAAGAGGCCTCGGTTGTCCGAAAAAAGTCAAAAAACCAAAGCTTAACGGCAGTGGAGTTTTTCGATACGATGGCTCCGTCGGCTCACCTTTGCGGTTGGGTGTTTTGCTTTGGTCAACCTGTAGAGAAAGGAATGGTGATTACAATGTTAGAAAAATTACACGAAACGGGAATCAGGAAGGGCCTCATCGGAGGCAGTTTTTTTGCTTTTTCTTGCGACGACACTGTCGGGATTTTTCCTGTAGTTTCTGGTTCATCCGCCAGTCCTTTTGCTTTGATTTTGCCATGGAGGTGTTCAAAATTAAATTTTGAGTGAATGGAAAAAATTTTACCACTTTTTGTGGTCGAAAGTAGCTCTAGCGCGGCAGTAGTCGGTGGTCAACTCCCTTCCCGACAATTAGCTCTTCTTCTCTGGCAGGGTGTCGGCGGCTAGGGTTAGGATTTGGTGTGAAGATGGTTATTTATATCCATCTCTTTTAATTTGGGTCGTCCATCGCATTTGATCTGGACTGTCCGATCGCGTTTAAATAGGAAGTGAATCTGGGCTGTTTATTGCGATTTGATTTGGGTCATCGATCGCGTTTAAAGGTGGAAGGGATCCGGGTTGTCCATGTGCACAGGAACAAATCCGGACCGTCCAATCACAGGCACGCGGATTGCTAGCGTGGCCTCCCACGTGGCACTGCGTCAGTGTGCCTTACAATTGACGGACTCTGGTTCGTCGGGGCTGCTGACTGGGCGTCCTATGTGGCACAATTTTCTTAAATTACGTTTTGACCTCCAATTTCTGATTTTTCTTTTAAAAACACCTCCATAACCCAAATTTTTACCCATTTTTCCCAAAATTATTTTCAATTTCATCCTCCACTTATTTTTCTTCATTTTCACATTAAATAAAAAATTAAAAAATTATATTTATACAATTTATTTTAATTATATTAAAATAAATTAAGGGTATTATAAACTACATATCAAAGCTTGAGTTTCTCAATTAATCTCTCTTACTTCTTCCACTCATATTTTAACAAATTATTATATTTAGCTAGCCTATCTTTTCATTTTTTTTCAAACAAAAAAAATCAAGCCTAATTAATAATTTTGTCATTTTTAGTTTGATTTGTACATTCAAATTCTTCTTCAATTGAATGAATATGATAACATAACTTTTCTTTCTTTATTTAAATTAATTAATTAAAGTAAGGAAATCTGAAAAAAAAAATGTTGGATAACTAATAATACTATTAAAATAAATTAATACCTAGAAATACCCATGTACTTGAAAGTTTTTAGCATCAACCACAAATCAAAGCTTGAGTTTCTCAATTAATCTCTCTTATTTATTCCTCTCATATTTCAACAAATTACTATATTCACCTAGCCTATTTTTTTTTTATTTTTTCTAACAAAAACAAATCAAGCGTAATTGATGATTTTGTAATTTATAAGTTGATTTGTACATTCAAATTCTTATTCTATTGAATTAAATGACAATAAAACTTTTTTTTTCTTTATTTAAATTAATTAACTAATTCAAGTGAGGAAATAAATTTTTTTTTTGGATAATTAATAATATTATTAAAATAACTTTAAATGCCCATGTACTTGAAAGCTTTTAACATCAACCACAAATTAGAGCTTGAGTTTCTCAATTAGTCTCTCTTACTTCTTCCTCTCATATTTCAACAAATTATTATATTCAATTAGCCTATCTTTTCATTTTTCTAACAAAAATAAATCAAGCCTAACTGATCATTTTACCATTTGTAGGTTGATTTGTACATTCAAATTCTTCCTCAATTGATTTAATATGACAACCGAACTTTTTTTCTCATTTAAATTAATTAATTAATTCAAGAAAATCTATAAAAAAATTATTGTAACGACCCCGAAAATTTAAAAAGAAATGCATATAATAATATGAGTGCGGAAGCGAAATAAAGGTTAAGGTTAACATCCCTTACACGATAACTCAAGAGTACTAACAAACATTATGGAACAAATTCTCTGAAAGGAATACGAAAAATAAAAAAAAATAAAGGAAACTATAAAGTATCTAGTATCTACTCGTAGCCTTCTTGCGGATCGGGCTCGGGAACTGGGTCCTCCTGATCTGAAATGGTTAAATAAGGGGTGAGCTACACTAGCCCAGTAAGGACATCACACTATATCACCATCACAAAAACAAAGGTTGGTAGAAAATCAAAATAACCAATGGAGCAGTAGATTCAAATAGATTCGTTTATCATAAATGAAATCATTTACCGTTCACTTACCACTGTGAAATTTATAGAAACAATTTATAAAAGTAATAATATCATACGGATCACAATTTCATGTATAATCAGTAACATAGAATATATCATGAATTCGTATTCATTAACAATAATTGATCATCACCACTTCTTATTTCACCAGTCTACTAGTATCCATGGGGATCCATAGGGGTGTCCCTGTTACACGTGAACCATTTTCCTTAATAATCTTAATTTCAGGGTCGTCCCCATACCCCGTCCGGTATGAGCGCCAAATGATCAAGTCTCCATACCCCGTCCGGTATGAGACAACGTTCATGGTAGGGTTCCCCATGAAACTGGTCCGTCCACCATCTCCAAAGATATCTAGTGAGGCTGTCATCTTATCCATTTATCAGATCACATCCCATTCCTATTTGTCCTTAGTCTCTGTCACCAAATCAAACATAAATACATAAACAAGTAACGTGCATCCAACAATGCAATCATATCTTATATTTCCAAAATCAAACAGTAGTCAAGTAAGACAGTAATACACGCATTTAAACCATACAATCTATAAACCATATATCATCATGCTTTTAGACTGTACAATAAATCAATAGTAATTGACAGAAAACAATGTCCGATTTTGGGCTCCATTAGTAATCCGTAACTAATCAAGCACATCCGTTTAATTTGTATAAAAGACCATATTATTATTTATTTAAACTTTAATTCTATGATAGGAAATAGGGTGAGGGGTCCTTACTTGATTCGATGCCGAAAACTAGATAGTTACTGCGCCTATGGGCGGTCCCTGGGTTCCTTGAATTTTTCTTTGGAAAATGAAACGCACTTACGGTACCTACAAGTGTCCCAAATAACCCAAAAATTAGACCCAGGGCCTCCTCGACCAATTTTAGAATTTTGGCACGGCGGTGATCTACCACGGATTGGCTATTTTCAGCCATTTTTGGTCGAATTAAGCCGAACTTGCACCGGCTCCTGCGAAAAAACACACTTAGGGCCCTTTGTGGACCGAAAAAATGTAAAAAATCCATACTCACCGGTGGTGGGGCTCTCCGGTGCGACAACTCCTCTAGCTCACGTTGCGATTGGGTGTTTTGCTTCGGTCAACTTGTAGAGAAGGAAATGGTGGTCACAATGGTGGAAAAATCACATCGAATGGGAATCGGAAAGGGCCTCATCGGAGGCAATTTTTGAAACACCCCACAGCGGCGGCGGTGAGCTTCGACAGTATTTTTCGGCCAATCAGCCAGTTTTTCACTCTGATTTGGCCATAAGTGGGTTTAGAATTGAATTTCGTGCAAGATGGGAAATTTTTACCTCTTTTAGTAGTCGAAAATTACTCCGGTACGGCGGCGGGTGGTGGTGGTCGGCTAGGCTGTCTTCTCCGGCGAGGGGCTCTGGCGGCTAGAGTTAGGGTTTGGGTGTGAATGGAGTTATTTATACCCATCCACTTTTGATCTAGGCCGTCCATCGCTTTTAATCTGGACTGTCCATTCGCAATTAAATAGGAAGTGAATTTGGGCCGTTCATCGCGATTCAATCTGAGCCGTCCATGGGCGATTCAATCTGGGTTGTCTGTGTGCATTTTTTATCTGGGCCGTCCGTGCGCACGGGAACGGATCTCAGCCATTAGATTGCGTGCTCGCGGATCACCTACATGGCTTCCCCTTCGTGGCCTCCCGCGTCAGCGCCTCTGCCACCTGGCGCGTCTTGGTTGGTCGGGGCTGCTGACCAGGCAACTGGCATGGCAGAACTTTTTTAAATCACATTTTGACCCATGATTTCTGATTTTTCTTTCAAAAATACCCCCATAACACAAAGTTTCACCCATTTTCTCCAAAATTGTTTTAAATTAAATTCCTAACCAATTTTTACCCTTTTTATTATTATTATTATTATTATTTTCATTAAATCAAATTAAAATTAAATAAATTAAATTAAAATCATATAAATAAAAATTATATTTATTTAAAAAAATAATAATAAATAAATAAAAAGAAAAAAAAAGAAAGGTTGGGTGTTACAATTATGGATAATTAATAATACTATTAAAATAAACTAAATTTTTATGGTGTTACATATGATGCAATGGTCGTGACAGTAGTAGTAGCAGCAGTAGCAATAATAATAATTAGCAGTAGTAGTAGTAACTGTGGTAGTAGCAGCAGTAGTAGTAGTAGCAGTAGTAGAAATAGTAATGGTAGTAGCAATAGCAATTGTGGCAGCTGTAGCAGCAGTACCTGTTCTAGCAGTTGTAGCAATAGTATTAGTAGCAGTTATATTTGTAGTAGTAGCAGCATTTGTAGTAATAGTTTTAGTAGTAGTACCTATAAATACCCATGTACATAAAAGGTTTTAGCATCAACCACAAATCAAAGCTTAAGTTTCTCAATTAGTCTGTCTTACTTCTTCCTCTTATATTTCAATAAATTATTATATTCAGCTAGCTTATCTCTTCATTTTTTCTAACAGAAACAAATCAAGCTTAATTGATCATTTTGCCATTTGTAGGTTGATTTTTACATTCAAATTCTTCTTCAATTGAATTAATTTGACAACAAAACTTTTTTTGCTTCATTTAAATTAATTAATTAATTAAAGTAAAGAAATTTTAAAAAATATGTTGGATAGTTAATAATACTATTAAAATAAACTAAATTTTTTTTGGTATTACATATAATGCAGTAGTAGTGACAGTAGCAGGAGCAGCAGTAGTAGGAGCAGCAGCAACAACAGTAGTAATAGCAGTATTAGTAGTAGTAATAGTAACAGTTGTAGTAGCAGTAGGAGTAGTAGTAGAAACAGTAATAGTAGTAGGAATAACAGTAGTGGTGGTTGTAGCAATAGTACCTGTTGTAGTAGTATTAGCAATAATAGTAGTAACAGTGGTAGTACCAGTAGTAGAAATAGTAAAAGTAGTAGCAATAGCAGTAGCAGTAGCAGTTGCAGTAGTAGTAATAGAAGTAGAAGCAGTAACAGTAATAGCAGCAGTACAAATAATAGTATTAGCAGTAATTGTAATAACAGTGGTAGTAGTAGTAGCAGCAGCAGCAGTAACAGTAGCAGTATTAGCAGCAGTAGTAGTAGTAGTAATGGTGGTAGCAGTAGTAGCAGTAGTATTAGTAGTAGTACATTAGTAGTAGTAGTATTAGTACCTATAAATACTCTTGTACTTGAAAGCTTTTAGTATCAACAATAAATCAAAACTTGAGTTTCTCAATTAGTCTCTCTTATTTCTTCCTCTCATATTTCAACAAATTATTATATTTAACTAGCTTATCTCTTTATTTTTTCTAATAAAAATAAAGAGATAAGCTAGTTAAATATACTAAATCAAGTCTAATTGATGATTTTGCCAATTTAAAATTGATTTATACATTCAAAGTCTTCTTCAATTAAATTAATATGACAACAAACTTTTTTTTCTTATTTAAATTAATTAATTAATTCAAGTAAAAAAATTTAGAAAAATGCTGGATAGTTAATAATATTATTAAAATAAACTACATTTTTTTTGTTATTATATATAATGCAGTAGTAGTAGTAGTAGTAGAAGTAATAGAAGTAGTAGCAGCAGTAGTAGCACTAGTAGAAGCAGCAGTAGAAGTAACAGTAGTAATAGTAGTAGCAGTAGTATTAGTAATAGTGGTAGCATTTGTAGTAGTAGTACCTATAAATACTCATGTGCTTGAAGGGTTTTACCATCAACCACAAATCAAAACTTGAGTTTTTCAATTAGTCTCTCTTACTTCTTCCTTTTATATTTCAACAAATTATTATATTCAGCTACCCTATCTCTTTATTTTTTAAAACCAAAATAAATCAAGTCTAGTTGATCATTTTGCTATTTGTAGGTTAATTTATACATACAAATTCTCTTCAATTGAATTAATATGGCAACAAAACTTTTTTTCTTTATTTAAATTAATTAATTAATTCAAGTAAGGAAATCTAAAAAAATACTGGATAGTTAATAATACTTTTAAAATAAACTAAATTTTTTATAGTATTACATATAATGGAGTAGTAGTAGTAGTACTAGTAGCAGCAGTAGCAACAATAACAGTAACAATATTAGCAGCAGTAGTAGTTATAATAGTAATAGTAACAGTAGTAGAAGTAGTAGTAGTAGTAGCAGTAGTAGAAATAATAGTAGTAGCAGTAATAGCAATAGCCATAGTAGCTACTGTAGTAGTAAAATCAGTAACAATAGCAGTAAAAGTAATAGTAGTAATAGTAATAGCAATAGTATTAGTAGTAGTAGTAGTAGTAGGAGCAGTACTAGTACCTATAAATACTCATGTGCTTAAAGGCTTTTAGCATCAACCAAAATCAAAACTTAAGTTTCTCAATTAGTCTCTCTTACTTCTTCCTCTCATATTTTATCAAATTATTATATTCAACTAGCCTATCTCTCTATTTTTTCTAACATTAAAAATCTTCTTCAATTGAATTAATTAAACAACGAAACATTTTTTTTTCCTCGTTTAAATTAATTAATTAATTCATGTAAGAAAATCTGAAAAGAATATTGGATAGTTAATAATGCTATCAAAATAAACTTAATTTTTTGTGTTATTACATATAATGCAGTAGTAATAACAGCAGTAGTAGTAACAATAATTGTATCAATATTAGTTATAGAAGTAACAGTGGTAATAACAGTAGTAATAGTAGTAAAAATAGTAGAGTAGTGGTTTTAGCAATAGTAACTGTAACGATTCCAGAAATTCAAAAGGAAATGCATAATAATTTAAGTGCGGAAGCGAAATAAAGGTTAAGGTTAACATCCCTTACACGATAACTCAAAAGTACTAACAAACATCGCAGAACAAATTCTTTGATAGAAATATGAAAAATGGAAAAAATAAAGGAAACTATAAAGTATCTAGCATCTACTCGTAGCCTTCTTGCGGATCGGGCTCGGGAACCGGGTTCTCCTGATCTGAAATGGTTAAATAAGGGGTGAGCTACACTGGCCCAGTAAGGACATCACACTATATCACCATCACATAAGTATAGGTTGGTAGAAAATCAAAACAACCAATGGAGTAGTAGATTTAAACCAATACACTTATTTAAAATAAAATCACTTACCCTTTTTCTTACCATTGGGGAATTTATGGGAACAAATTATAGAAGCAATAATATCATACGGATCACAATTTCATGCATAATCAATAACATAAAACATATTATAAATTCGTATTCATTAACAATAATTAATCATCACCGTTTCTCATTTCACCAGCCTACTAGAATCCATGGGGATCCATAGGGGTGTCCCCGCTACAGGTGAACCATTTTTCTTAACAATCTTAATTTCAGGGCCGTCCCCATACCCCGTCTGGTATGAGCACCAAGACATTAAATCTCAATACCTCGTCCGATATGAGGGTGAAGTGGGTCGTCCCCATACCCCGTCCGGTATGAGAGCTAAATGACCAAGTCTCCATACCCCATCCAGTATGAGACAACATTCACCGTAGGGGTCCCTATGAACCCGGTCCATCCACCATCTCCTAGGATATCTAGTGAGGCTGTCACCTTATCCATTAATCAGATTATATCCCATTCCTGTTTGTCCTTAGTCTTCGTCACGAAATCAAACATAAATACATAAACAAGTAACATGTATCCAACAATGCAATCATATCTTAGATTCCCAAAATCACACAGTGGACAAGCAAGACAGTAATACATGCATTTAAACCATACAATATATAAACCAGATATCATCATGCTTTTAGACTGTATAATAAATCAACAGTAATCGACAGAAAACATTGTCCGATTTGGGCTCCATTAGCAATTCGTAATTAATTAAGAGCATCCATTTAATTTGTACAAAGGATCGTATTATTATTTATTTGAACTTTAATTCCATGATAGGAAATATGGTGAGGGTTCCTTACTTGATTCGATGCCAAAAATTAGATGGTTACTGCGCCTACGGGCGGTCCCTGGATTCCCTGAATTTTTCTTTGGGAACTAAAACGCACTTACGGTACCTACAAGTGTCCCAAATAAACCTAAAAATTAGTCCCAAGGCCTACTCGGTCAATTTCAAAATTTCAGCACGGCGGCTCCGCCGTGCTTCGGCGACGGCAATGGCGATTCGCCTCGGGTTTGCTATTTTCGGCCAAATTTAGCCAAACTTGAACCGGTTCCTGTGAGAAAACACACTTAGGGCCCTCGATGGGCCGAAAAAGCGTAAAATATCGAAACTCACCTGTGGTGGGGCTCTCCAGTGCGGCGACTCCTCCGGCTCATGTTGCAGTTGGGTATTTTGCTCCGGTCAACCTGTAGAGAAGGAAACGGTGGTCACAACGGTTGAAAAATTACATCTAATGGGAATTGGGAAGGGCCTCATAAGAGGCATTTTCCGAAACACCCCGCGGAGGCACCGTCAAGTTTCGGCGGCATTTTTCGGCCAATCAGCCGGTTCTTTCACTCCTATTTGGCCATGAGTGGGTTTAAAATTGAATTTTGTGCAAAAGGGAAAATTTTTACCTCCTTTGACGGTCGAAAATTGCTCTGGTACGGCGGTCGGCTCCTTGGCGGCTGGGCTTTCTTCTCTGGCGAGGGGCTCTAGCGGCTAGGGTTAGGGTTTGGGTGTGGATGGGCTTATATATACCCATCCACTTTTGATTTGGGTCGTCCATCGCTTTTAATCTGGATCGTCCGATCGATATTAAATAGGGAGTGAATCTGGGCCGTTCATCGCAATCCAATCTGGGCCGTCCGTGCACAATTCAATTTTGGCCATCCATGCGCGATGCAATCTGGGCCGTCCATGCGTGTTTTCGGTCTGGGCTGTCCGTGCGCGCGGGAATAGATCTCAGTCGTTCGATCATGCGCACATGGATCGCCCACATAGCTCCCTCCATGTGGCCTCCTGCGTCAGCACCTCTGCCACCTGGCGCGTCCTAGTTGGTCGGTGCTGCTGACCGGGTAGCTGACTTGGTGGAACTTTTCTAAATTGCATTTTGACCTTTGGTTTCTGATTTTTCTTTCAAAAATACCCCCAGAACCCAAATTTTCACCCATTTTCTCCAAAATTATTTTCAATTAAATCCCTAACTAATTTTTTTACCCTTTTTATTATTATTATTATTATTATTATTATTTTCATTAAATTAAATTAAATTAAATTAAAATTAAAATTAAAATCATATAAATAATAATTATATTTATATAAAAATAATAATAATTAAATAAAAATAAAAATAATTAAATGTTGGGTGTTACAACTCTCCCTCCTTAAAAGAAATTTGGTCCGTCAAATTTTCCTCTTACTCTCGATCGAACAGCTGGGGGTACTGGGCTCTAAAGTCTGATTCTAGCTCCCATGTGGCCTCCCTTGGTGTGTGGTTCTGTCATATGACCTTCACAAAGGATATCTGCCGGTTGCGGAGTAATCTGCTCTTTCGATCCACAATGCCGACTGGTACTTCCTCATAGGATAAATCCTCTTAGAGTGAAAGAGGTTCGTGGGCCAAGACATGAGAGGGGTCTGGGTTGTACTTGCGAAGCATGGACACATGAAACACACTGTGGACCTTAGAAAGTTCTAGAGGCAGTGCTAGTCTGTAGGCTCCAGTACCAATCCTGTCTAAGACTTCAAATGGTCCAATAAATCAGGGTTCAGTTTTCCCCTCTTGCCGAACCTACTGATTTCCTTGAAATGAGTGACGTTAAGGAACACCCGGTCGCCTTCATCAAATGCTAAATCTCTCCTCTGGGTGTCCGCATAACTCTTCTGCCTGCTCAGAACCATCTGAATGTTCTTCTTGATCTTAACTATTTTGGATGTAGTCTGCTCTACCAGCTCCGGGTCGAACAATTTTCTATTGCCTACTTCTTCCCAACAAATCGGTGATCTGCATGGGTGCCCATATAATGCCTCATATGGAGCCATGCCAATACTCACTTGGTAGCTGTTGTTGTAGACGAGTTCTATCAGGGGTAGATGGTCGTCTCAATGGCCCCCGGAGTCAAAGACACAAGCTCGGAGCATATCCTCAAGTGTATGGATTGTCTTTTCTGACTATCCATCAGTCTGAGGGTGGAAGGTAGTACTGAGGGACAACTTTGTTCCCATGGCTTGCTGAAAGCTACTCCAAAACCGAGAAGTGAACCTGGGGTCCCTGTCAGACACCACTATCACCGGGACTCCATGCAATCTGACTATTTCCTGGATATACATTCTTACTAACTTGTCCAAGGGATCGGTCATCCTGATGGCCAAAAAGTGGGAAGACTTGGTAAGCTGGTCAACAATTACCCATATGGTATCATGTCTTGAGTGTGCCTTAGGTAACCCTATCACGAAGTCCGTGGTGATATGTTTCCACTTCCACTCTGGAACTGGTAATGGTTGAAGTAACTCGCCTGGGTGCTGATGCTTTGCCTTGACTTGCTGACATACCAAGCATTTTGACACAAAGTCAGCTATGCCTCTTTTCATCCCGTTCCACCAAAATCGGGGTCGTATACTTTGGTATATTTTAGTGCTTCCGGGATGCATGGCAAACTTTGAGCTATGGGCCTCTGTCATGATGTCTCTCTTTAACTCATTGTCAACTGTCCTGGAATCGGAGTAACCCATCGGTGGAGACTCAAAATTCTGAGCTAACTCCCTATTCTGCATTGTTCCTGAGGGCTACTAGGGCGGGATCAGCTGACTGAGTTTCCCTTATTCTCTGGACTAACTCAGGCTGGATGGTAAGATGACCCATATATGTGACTCTCCTCAAGTCTTGAAGTCGAACCTGTTGTGTGACCCCAATTTGCCTGTATTCTGAAACCATCAAATGGGCTAATATACCTGCACTTTTTCTGCTGAGTGCATCGGCTACCACGTTGCCCTTACCCGGATGGTACAACATGTCGCAATCATAGTCCTTAAGAAGTTCTATCCACCTTCTCTAACGCGTGTTGAGATTCTTTTGAGTGAATATGTATTTTAAACTCTTGTGATCGGTATAGATATGAAAGGTCTCTCCATATAAATAATGGCGCCAAGTCTTTAAGACATGTATGATTACGGTAAGCTCTAAGTCATGGGTGGGATAATTTTTCTCATGACTCTTTAACTATCTGGACCCATAGGCTATGACATTCCCATGCTGCATTAGAACACAACCCAGGCTTAGATAGGAGGCATCACTGTAAACTGTATATCCCGCGATCCACTCGGTAAGGCCAGCACAGGTGCAGTAGTCAGCCACTTCTTTAGTTCTAAAAAACTTCTTTCACAATCCTCATTCCACTTAAATTTAGCATTTTTCTTTGTGAGTCGGGTTAGGGGAGCAGCTAGACTAGAAAATCCTTCAACAAACCTGCAATAATAGCCCGTCATTCCTAGAAAGCTACATATTTCTTTAACTGATGTCAATTTCTCCCAGCCGATCACCGCTTCAACCTTTTCAGGATTCACGGATACTCCATCCTTTGATATGATGTGTCCCAGGAAGGTGGTCTGCTCAAGCTCAAATCCACACTTACTCAACTTTGCATACAGCTTCTTTCTTCTAAGAACTTACAAAACTTGAGCTAGATGGTGAGCATGTTCCTCTTTGTTTTTTAAATAGACCAGGATATCATCGATGAACACGATAACAAATTGATCTAAGAATTGTCTGAAGACCCTGTTCATCAAATTCATGAAGATGGTTGGGGCGTTGGTTAGCCCAAATGGCATGACCAAGAACTCATAATATCCGTAATTGGTTCAAAGAGCAGTCTTGGGGATGTCTTCTGTTCTTATTTTCGCCTGATGGTAACTTGATCACAGGTCTATTTTAGAGAAGAACTGCGCACCCTGCAACTGATCGAAGAGGTCATCAATCCTGGGAAAAGGATACTTGTTATTGATGGTGACCCTGTTCAATCCTCTGTAATCAATACATAGTCTCAACGTTCAATCTCCCTTTGTGGCAAAAGTGACTCCGGCACCCCAAGGGGACACACTATGTCTGATAAAACCATTATTTTGCAATTCAGTGATCTATTTCCTCAGCTCCTCTATTTCAACACGGCTCATGTGGTAAGGAGTAACTGAAATAGTTTGGGTGCCTGGCTATAGATCTATGGTGAACTCGACTTCCCTATCCACTGGCAGTCCGGGTAGTTCATCAGGAAACACATCTGGAAAGTCTCGAACTACCAGAATCTCTTAAATACAATTTTCTTTCTTGGGTTTGCCTAGTTAGAGAAAACAACAAGGTTAAGGTACTCGACGAATAAGAAAACTTGTCATCAAGGAATAAGTACTAAATAATTTTATTAATTTGTAAATGGCTTCTCATTAGGAGGATTGAATACAACCTACTTGTTAAAACAATCTACGGTGGCGTGATACACTGCTAGCCAATTCATCCCTAAAATTACATCAAAATCCCCCTTGTCTAATTCTATTAGGTCTACACTCAGTTTCCTATTTGCTATCTCTACGGCACAAGCCCTTTAGACAACTTCTCCCAATAGTGTTATACTTCCAACAGTAGACACAAACAACATTGAATCAAGTTTATCAAGTAATACATTAAATTTTGATGCAAAAATAGGTGAAACAAATGAATGCGATGCACCAGTGTCAATTAAAACATGAACAAGATGGTTACAGATAGTGTATATACCCTGTACCACGTGCGGGTCGGCTTCGGCATCCTGCTGGGTAAGGTTGTAAGCTCTACCCTGAATAGGAGGTCTACCCTGATTCTGGTTCCTTGGGCACTCTTTCGCATAATGTTGGGCATGACCACATATGCGACAGGTGTTGTTGAGGCAGTAGCAAGGTCGGTCCCCGTAATCCTTGCCGCAAGGCGGACAAATCTTACCATGTCCTACCACTGAAGCCTGAGGGGGAGCCTGGATCACCTGCCTAGGCCTCTTGTTCTATTGGATAGACATAGTAAGTGCCGGTTTGCGGGGTGGAGCTGAGGGTCTGAGGTTCCCTGCTGCCTGAGGGAGGGTGTGGAAGCTCCTCTCCACCAGCTGTGCCTTGGCCAGAACGGCCGAATAGGTCTTGAGCTCCAGCACGAACAAATGTTGCTTGATCTCTAGGCGGAGGCCCCACTGGAATCTCCTAGCCTTCTTACCCTCATTCAACAACGTTTCAGGGGAGTATCGGCCCAACTCTAGGAACTTACGAGCATATTCTGATACAGTCATGTTCCCCTGGACCAAGTGGACGAACTCCATCTCCTTTAGATGTCAGAGATGCTCTGGGAGGTACTCTGCATGAAAGGGTGGTAGGAACTATTCCCAAGTAACTAGAACGGGCAGGGTGGTCTACTTGAGTCCCCACCAGCGGTCTTCTTCTTCCACTAGCATGTAGGTAGCAAGGGTGATCTTCTGCTCAGAAGTCACCCCTAAGGTCTTGAAGGCATTCTCTGTCTCTGCCAACCAGTACTCAGCATCTTCAAAAGAGGATCCCCCTACAAAAGTGGATGGATTTAGTCTCTTGTACTTCTCTATGTATCCCGGGTCAATCGTGGGAGGAACTGGGTCCCGTGAAAAAGGGACTGGGCCAAGCTAATGGTAAACTGGGGGGCCCTGTGGTGGTACTTATTTATACGGTGGGGGCACCGGACTGTACTGTGGCAGTGATACCGGGTGGTACTGTGGAGGAGCAGGGTTGTACCGGGGAGGCTCAGGATCCTCTTGCTGCAATGGTGGCTCAACCTGTGGCAGCAGAAGAGGGTCAGGTAGCTCCCTCCTCTCCTTTCGGCCCTGCTGGGCCGCAATGAGTCTCTCTAACATCTCAAATATCCTATCCATGTCTTCCCTAAGCGAACCCTCCTGGGCTGCTCGGTTTAGTGGGGGTCTTCCTCTTCTCATCTCTCTGTACCTGCATTTCACAAGGAAGGATTGAGTGATAATTCATTGTTTGGTGTTTATCTAAGTATTATTGTGTAAGGGATGGGTTTGAGGAATGTGGCTCTGATACCAACTGTAACGGCCCCAGAAATTCAAAAGGAAATGCATATAATAATTTGAGTGCAGAAGCGAAATAAAGGTTAAGGTTAACATCCCTTACACGATAACTTAAAAGTACTAACAAACATCACGAAACAAATTCTCTAAAAGAAATACGAAAAATGAAAAGAATAAAGGAAACTATAAAGTATCTAGTATCTGCTCATAGCCTTCTTGCGGATCGGGTTCGGGAATCGGGTCCTCCTTATATGAAATGGTTAAATAAGGGGTTAGATACACTAGCCCAGTAAGGACATCACACTATATCGCCGTCAAAGAAGTAAAGGTTAGTAGAAAATCAAAACAACCAATGGAGCAGTAGATTTAAACCAATACATTTATTTAAAATAAAACCATTTATCCTTTTTCTTACCATTGGAGAATTTATGGGAACAAATTATAGAAGCAATAATATCATACGGATCACAATTTCATGCATAATCAGTAACATAGAACATATCATAAATTCGTATTCATTAACAGTAATTAATCATCATCGTTTCTCGTTTTACCAGCCTACTAGTATCCATGGAGATCTATAGGGGTGTCTCCGCTATACGTGAACCATTTTTCTTAACATCTTAATTCCAGGGCCATCCCCATACCCTGTCTGATATGAGCGCCAAGACATTAAACCTCAATACCCCGTCTGGTATGAGGGTGAAGCGAGCCATCCCCATACCCCGTCTGGTATGAGTGCCAAATGACCAAGTCTCCATACTCCGTCCGGTATGAGACAACGTTCACCGTAGGGGTCCCTATGAACCCGGTCCGTCCACCATTTCCCAGGATATCTAGTGAGGCTGTCACCTTATCAATTTATCAGATCACATCCCATTCCTGTTTGTCCTTAGTCTTCGTCACGAAATCAAACATAAATACATAAACAAGTAACATGTATCCAACAATGCAATCATATCTTAGATTCCCAAAATCACACAGTGGACAAGTAAGACAGTAATACATGCATTTAAACCATACAATATATAAACTAGATATCATCATGCTTTTAGACTGTACAATAAATCAACAATAATCGACAGAAAATAATGTATGATTTGGGCTCTATTAGCAATCCGTAATTAATCAAACACATCTATTTAATTTATACAGGACCGTATTATTATTTATTTAAACTTTACTTCCATGATAGAAAATAGAGTGAGGGTCTTTACTTGATTCGATACCGAAAACTAGATGATTATTGTGCCTACGGGCAGTCCTTGGGTTCCCTGAATTTTTATTCGGGAACTAAAATGCGCTTACGGTACTTACAAGTGTCCCAAATAAACCCAAAAATCAGTCCCAGGGCCTACTCGGCCAATTTCAAAATTTCAGCACGACGATTCCACCGTGCTCCGACGATGGCGCTGCTGCCCACGGTGGTGATCCACCTTGGGTTTGCTGTTTTCGACCATTTTTTATCGAATTCATGCCAAACTTGCACCGATTCCTATGAGAAAACATACTTATGGCCCTCGGTGGGTCGAACAAACGTAGAAAATCAAAACTCACCGGCGGTGGGACTCTCCGGTGCGATAGCTCCTTCGGCTCATGTTGCGGTTGGGTGTTTTGCTACGGTCAACCTGTAGAGAAGGAAACAGTTGTCACAACGGTAGAAAAATCACATCAAATGGGAATCGGGAAGGGCCTCATCGGAGGCATTTTCTGAAACACCCCGCAACAGTGTTTTTTGGCCAATCAACCGGTTTTTTCACTCCGATTTGACCATGGATGGGTTTAAAATTGAATTTTGTGCAAGAGGGGAAATTTTTACCTTGTTTAGCGGTCAAAAATTGCTCTGGTACGGCAGCGGTCGACTCCCCAGCGGCGGGGCTATCTTCTCCGGCGAGGGATTCTGGCGACTAGGGTTAAGGTTTGGGTGCAGATGGGGTTATTTATACCCATCTGCTTTTGATCTGGGCCATCCATCGCTTTTAATCTGGACCATCCGATCGCGATTAAATAGGAAGTGAATCTGGGCCGTCCATGCACGATTTAATTTTGGCCGTCCATGCGTGATGCAATCTGGGCCATCCATGCGCATTTTTAATCTGGGTCGTCCGTGTGCGCGGGAACAAATCTTACCCGTTTGATCGCACGCATGCGGATCGCCCATGTGGCTCCCCCCGTGTGGCCTCCCGCGTCAAGGCATCTGCCACCTGGTGCATCCTGTTGGTCGGGGCTGCTGACCGGGCAGCTGACTTGACATAACTTTTCTAAATTGTGTTTTGACCCCTGGTTTCTGATTTTTCTTTCAAAAATACTCCCAGAACCTAAATTTTCACCCATTTTTTCCAAAATTATTTTCAATTAAATCCCTAACTAATTTTTTTACCCTTTTTATTATTATTATTTTCATTAAATCAAATTAAAATAAAATAAAAATTAAAATCATATAAATAATAATTATATTTATATAAAAATAAAAATAAAAATAATTAATTGTTGGGTGTTACAATAACAATAGTAGCAGCAGTAAAAGTAGCAGAAGTATTAGTAGTAGTAGTAGTATTAGTAGTAGTAGTAATAGCAGTACCTATAAATACCTATGTACTTAAAAGCTTTTAACATCAACCACAAATCAAAATTTGAGTTTCTCAATTCGTCTCTCTTACTTCGTTCTCTCATATGTCAATAAATTTTTATATTCAGATAGCCTATCTATTCATTTTTCTAACAAAAATCAATGAAGTCTAATCGATCATTTTGCCATTTGTAGGTTAATTTGTACATTTAAATTCTTCTTCAATTAAATTAATATGGCAATGAAACTTTCTTTTTCTTATTTAAATTAATTAATTAATTTCAAGTAAAGAAATCTGAAAAAAAAAGGCTGTATAGTTAATAATACTATTAAAATAAACTAATTTTTTTATGGTGTTACTGATAATACAGTAGTAGTGGCAATAGTAATAACAATAATAACAGTAGTAGTATTAGCAACAGTAGTAGTAGTAGTAGTAGTAAAAATAGTAATAATAGTAGCAATAGCAGCAGTAACGACTACATCAGTAGTACCTGTTGTAGCAATAGTAGCAGTAATAGCAACAATAGAAGTAATAGTATTAGCAATAGCAAGAATACTAGTACCTATAAATATCCATGTACTTAAAAGCTTTTAACATAAATCACAAATGAAAATTTGAGTTTCTCAATTAGTATCTCTTACTTTTTCCTCTCATATTTTAATAAATTATTATATTCAGCTAGCCTATCTTTTCATTTTTTTTAACAAAAATAAATTAAGGCTAATTGATCATTTTGCCATTTGTAGGTTGATTTGTAAATTTAAATTCTTTTTCAATTGAATTAATATGACAACAAATTTTTTTTTCTCATTTAAATTAATTGATTAATTCAAGTAAACAAATCTAAAACAAAAATGTTGTATAGTTAATAATACTATTAAAATAAACTAGATTTTTTATAGTGTTAAATATAATGTAGTAGAAGTAGCGGTAGTAGCAACAGTAGCAGTAGTTGTATTAACAGTAACAGTAGTAGTAGCGGTAGTAGTAGTAGCATTAGTAGTCGTAGTAGTTGTAGCATTAGTAGCAGCAGTAAAAGTAACAGTAATAGTAGCAATAGAAGTAGTATTAAAAGTAGTAGTAGCATTAGTAGTAGTTGTAGTAGTAGTACTAGTACCTATAAATACCCATGTAGTTGAAGGTTTTTAAGATCAACCACGAATTAAAATTTGAGTTTCTCAATTAGTCTCTCTTATTTCTTCCTCTCATATTTCAACTAATTATTATATTTAACTAGCCTATCTATTCATTTTTTTAACAAAAACAAATTAAGCCTAATTGATCATTTTGCCATTTATTGGTTTATTTGTAAATTTAAATTCTTTTTTGATTGAATTAATATGACAACGAAATTTTTTTTTCTTACTTCAATTAATTAATTAATTTAAATAAAAAAATCTGAAAAAAAATGCTGAATAGTTAATAATACTATTAAAATAAGATTTTTTGTGGTGTTAGATATAATGTAGTAGTAGTGGCAGTAGTCTTCATAGTAGTAGCAACAGTAGTAGCAGTAGTAGTAGCAGTATTAGTAGCAACAGTAATAGTAGTGGTAGTAATAGTAATAGAAGTAGTAGTAATAATAACAGTAGTAGCAGTAGTAGTAGCAGTATTAGTAGCAACAGTAATAGTAGTGGTAGTAATAGTAATAGAAGTAGTAGTAATAATAACAGTAGTAGCAGTAGTAGTAGTAGATGTAGTAGCAATAGTAGCAGTAGTAGAAGTAACAATAGTAGTAGAAGTAGTTGTAGTATTAGTAGTAGTAATAGTATCATTAGTAGTAGTAGTAGTACTACTACTACTACCTATATATACTATGTACTTGAAGGTTTTTAGCATCAACCATAATCAAAACTTGAGTTTCTCAATTAGTCTGTCTTCTTCTTTTCATATTTCAACAAATTATTATATTCAGCTAGTCTATCTTTTTATTTTTCTAAAAAATAAATAAATTAATCATTTTGTCATTTATAGGTTGATTTGTACATTTAAATTCTTCTTCAATTGAATTTATATGACCACGAAACTTTTTTTTTATTATTTGAATTAATTAATTAATTCAAGTAAGAAAATCTGAAAAAAAATACTTGATAGTTAATAATACTATTAAAATAAGATTTTTTGTAGTTTTATATATAATGAAGTAGTAATAGCAGTAACAACAGTAGCAACAATAGTAGCAATAGTAGTAGCAGTAGCAGTAGGAGTATTAGCAATAGTAGTACTAGCAGTAATAGTAGCAGTAGTAAAAATAGTAGTAATAGTAGTAGTAGTAACATTAACAGCAGTAGCAGCTGTAGCAGTAATAGTAACAGTAGTAATAGTAGTAGAAGTAGTAGTAGTAGAACTAATAGTAGTACTAGTAGTATTAGTAGTAGTAGTAGTATTAGTACTAGTACTTATAAATCTCAATGTACTCGGAGGCTTTTAACATTAACCACAAATCAAAACTTGAGTTTTCCAATTAGTCTCTCTTACATCTTATCAAATTTTAACAAATTATTATATTCAGCTAGTCAATCTCTTCATTTTTTCTAACAAAAACAAATCAAACATAATTGTTTATTTTGCCATTTGAAGGTTAATTTGTACATTGAAATTTTTCTTCAATTGAATTAATATGATAATGAAACTTTTTTTCCTCACTTAATTAATTCAAGTAAGAAAATTTAAATTTTTTTTTAGATTGTTAATAATACAATTAAAATAACCTAGATTTTTTGTATTGTGTTAGATATAATTTTATTAAAAGTTTTACATAATTTTGTAATTTAAATTTAATATAAATTATAGTTCCAA
>NW_019014681.1:2787667-2808368 GCF_000150535.2 Carica papaya | reverse complement strand
AATAGGCTATTTGAGTGGAAGGGTGATGAAAAAGAGTAGAGAGACTGTTGGGACAAGTCAGGGAAGTTGATAATAGGCTATTTATACCTGTGAGCTTTGAGGAGAGTATAAGATATCTAGAATTTTTCTTTAGAGGGAAAAAGGGGACTGTCTGGAGTTAAAGAGAGAGTTGAGGGCGACTTCGGTTTAAGAATTTTATTGATTTCAATACATTGTTTAAATTTAAATTTGACATCATGGACATGTGTAAGCTCATTCCTATTTATTTATAGATATAGTGAAGCAGGAATCAAGATAGGATTCACCACCAGCGGAATCCAATACATACGGGATCTAAGAGAGAATAAGTGAGATTTACGACATTATACTCATACGGACATAATAGCTAAAATTAACCCACATCTATAAGAACATCTTTGTTATTCACTGTGGTATAGCATATGTTGATAGGAAGCTGAGGAACATTTTGACTTTGTTGAATTAGATGATGATGAATTTGAGATGTATTACTAGTAATTTAAAATAGGATGCCTAGACTATTATAGGTTGCGGGGTGTTACAAGATAAGGGGAAATTACAGGTAAGTGATTTGAGTTGAGGAAAATACCCACCAAGGTGAATGAGTTACTGCACTGTAATGCAGATTCTGATTGCTTAAGGTGCTGATATGGGCTTACTGAGCGATTTATACTCATCCTGTTATTTAATGTTGTTTTTCCAAATCAAATAAAATAGGATGGTGATCCCGATCCAGTCAACCTAGTTCTGGAAGCATGGAGGAAACAAGAAAAGGGAAAACTAAAGCTGTGTAAGAGTGAGATTAAATAGAGGTTCATACAATGAATAGGAATACAAGAACAATGCTTCTGAAAAAGAGAAGAAAAAAAAAAACAAGAGCCAGTAGGATAGATAAAGAAAATTTATACATTCAGTTGATAGGATTTCATAACTATATGAATGTATGATCAAATCTATACTTACCATAAGAGCTTGAAATACATATTCACTCAAAAAGATCTCAACATGCGTAAGAGAATATGGATAGAACTCCTCAAGGACTATGATTGTAACATCTTGTATCACCCGGGCAAGGGCAACGTGGTAGCCAATGCACTCAGCAGAAAAAGTGCAGGTATATTAGCTCACCTAACGGTTTCAAAATGTAGGGCAATAAGGGCTGCACAACAGGTACGATTTCAGGACCTGAAGAGAGTCACATGCTTGGCCCACTTAACTATTCAACCTGAGTTGATTCAGAGAATAAAGGAAGCCTAATCCACCGATTCCACCCTAGCAGCCCTCAAGAAAGATGTAGAACAGAGAGTTAATTAAGAATTTTGAGTCTCTACTGATGAGTTGCTTAGATTTCAGGACAGGGTGTGTGTTCCATGTGATAGTAAGCTGAAAAGGGACATCATGACTGAGGCCCATAGGTCAAAGTTTGCCATACATCCCGGAAGCACTAAGATGTATCAAAGTATACGACCCAAATTTTGGTGGAACGGGATGAAAAGGGATGTGGCCAACTTTATTTCCAAGTGTTTAGTATGTCAGCAAGTCAAGGCCAAGCATCAACACCCAAATGGGTTAGTTCAGCCGTTACCAATTTCGGAGTAGAAGTGGGAACACATCACAATGGATTTCATGATAGGATTGCCCAGGGCAAGCTCAGGACATGATGCCATTTGGGTAATTATTGACTGGCTCACCAAGTGCTCCCACTTCTTGGCCATCAAGATGACCGACCCCTTAGACAACCTAGCAAAAACGTATATTCGGGAGATAGTCAGGTTAAATAGAGTGCTAGTGACAGCAGTATCCGACAAGGAACCCAAGTTCACTTCTTGATTCTGGTATAATTTTTAGCAAGCCATGGGAACAAAACTATCCCTTAGTACCGCATTCCCCCTTCAAACTGATGGACAGTCAGAAAGGATAATCCACATACTGGAAGATATGCTTTGAGCTTGTATTCTTTACTTTTGGGGCCATTGAGATGATCATTTACCCCTAATAGAGTTCGCCTATAATAACAGCTACCAAGCAAGTATCAGTATGGCTCCATACGATGCGTTATATGGCCACCTACGCAGATCACCGATCTATTAGGAAGAAGTGGGTGATAGAAAATTATTTGGTCCAAATCTTGTGGAGGAGACTATAACCAAAATAGTTAAGATCAGGAAGAACATCCAGATGGCTTAGAACAGGCAGAAGAGTTATGCAGATATCCGGAGGAGGGATTTGGAATTTGAGAAAGGTAATCGGATGTTCCTTAAGGTCACTCCTTTCAAGGGAATCAGTAGGTTAGTAAGAGGGGAAAACTAAATCCCTAGTTTATTGGGCCATTTGAAATCTATACAGAATTATCACCACCGCCTATAGACTGGCACTACCTCTAGAACTATGTAGGGTCCATAACGTGTTTCATGTGTCCATGCTACGCAAGTACAACCCGGACCCCACGTAGGACTGCCTAGTCAGTAGCCGAGACGAATCGGAGCGCGCTATGTGGCAAGGCACGCTAACTCAGTGCCACGGGAGAGGATATGTTGGCAATCCACATGCCTGCGATCAGACAATCAAGATTTATTCCTGTACACGTGGACGGTCTGGATCCATTTCCTCAAGCGCGATTAGACGGTCGCGATTAAATGCGATGAACGGCTTAGATTCGTTCCCTCTTTAAACGCTATTATATGGTCCAAATCAAATGCGATGGAGGACCCAGATTAAAGGGAGACGGGTATAATATCTCACTTCAACCGAACCCTAGCTGCCAGCCCCCTGCCGCCGAAGAAGAACCAGTCACCGGAGAAGAGAGCCAACCGCCACCGTGCCAGAGCCACCTCCGACCGCCAAAAAAGGTAAAAAATTTCTCATTCACTCAAAATTAAATTTTGAACACCCCCGTGGTAAAATCATAGCAAAAGGATCACCGGATGAGCCGAGAACAGCGGGTAAAGCCCTGCAGTGCTGCCACAGGAAAAACCAAAAACCCCCTCCGATGAGGCCCTTCCTAATTCCTGTTTCATGCGATTTTTCCACCATTGTATTCACTATTCTGCTTCCCACAAATTGATTGAAGAAAAACGTCCAATCGCGAAGGTGAGCCGGTGGAGCTGCTGCATCGAAAAACCCCACCACCGGTAAGCTTCTTTTTTTCGAATTTTTTCGGCCAACCGAGGTCCCTTAACGTATTTTCTCAAAGGGATGAGTATAAAATCAGCCGAAATTGGCCAAAACTGGCTGCAAATTGCTAGTTCGAGGCAAACCACTGGTCGCCGTTGTTAGAGCACGATGGTGCCACCATGCCGAAATTCTAAAATTTGCCGAAAAAGGGTTTTAATACTAATTTTGAATTTTTGAAATATTTCTAAGTACTTGAACCGTGTTTTAATCTCCAAAGAAAAATTCAAGAAACCCGAGAACCAACAGTAGGTGCAGCTGAGAGTTTAGTGTTTCAAACACCGATTCGTGTAAGAATCCTTCACCTTATTCCCTGTTATGGAATTTAAGTCTAATTATAAATAATATGGTATTTTTCTTAATTTAAAAAAATTTGATAATTAATTGCAGGTTACTAATAGAGCTGAAACTGGTTATTTATTACTGTTTATCCTATTTTAACTGATTTATTTATTTTACAGTTTTAAATGCATGATAATATGCTGGAGTTGGTAAGATAATTCAGTTGTGTTTTCTTCATGCATGTATTGCTTGTTATGCGCGATTTACAGTTAAATTATGGAACTAAAAATTAAATATAAATGGAAAATTATTTGATTAAGTGAATGAATGAACGATAACCTTATTGGATATCCTGAGAGATGGTGGACGGACCGGGTTCATAGGGAACCCTATCATGAATGTTGCATTATACTGGATGGGGTATCGAGGATTGGTATTTTGGTGCTCACATCGGACGGGGTATGGAGAAGCCCGTTTCACCCTCACATATGACGGGGTATTGAGGAATAGTATTTTTGGTGCTCATACTGGACGAGGTATGAGGACGGCCGGTTAGTTGACAATGTTGAATAAGGGTTAACGCGTAGTGGGGACATCCCTATGGACCCCCAAGGATACCAGTATGCAGATAAAAAGGGAAAGTTGTTGTTCTGGTTAAGTGAATATGAGATTATGATATTGTTTGTGTTATTGCCTCGATAGGTCAGTTTTGGAAATCTCACTACGGTATAAATGATTTTATTTATGATAAATAAATTTACTTAACTAAAGAGCTCCATTAATTGTTTTCATGATTTTTATCAACCTTCATTTCTGTATCGGTGAGTAGTGTGACATTCTTACTGGGTTAGTGTAGCTCACTCTTTCATTAACCATTTCAGATCAAGAAGACCAAGATCCAGATTCCGATCCACAAGAGGGTTACGAATAGGATGTCCAGTTGTTTACTTTTCATTTATTTCTTCGATTTTTCATTGTTCTTTTAGAAGGGTCATTCCCGTAATCCTATTGAGTATTCTAAATTATTGTGTAAGGAATGTAAATCCTAACTTTATTATTTCGCTTCTGCATTCAATTTATAATTTATTTTCTTTGAAGTTCCAGGCGTTCAGGATCATTTACTAACTTGTCTTTTGTCTCTTTTTTCTTCATTGCTTTATTAATTAATCATGTATATTATTATATATTTGTAAATAAAATTTATTTTTTTTATGTTTCTTGAAGATATTTTATTTGGAATTTTTTTTGAGTTAATTATATTATTTCAATTTTATTATGTGGTTGATAATAAGATTTTATCGGTCTTTTTCACAATATAAAAATGATATTACAAACAAAATAATATTTTTACTGTTTAAATTTTAATCCCCTTTTGGTTGTACTAGTAATTGTGTATTCTATTGAATTTTTTTTAAAATTTTTTTAAATGATTAAAACTGCTAAAAATAGATCGATATAAGGATTTAAAGTAATTTAAATAAAAAATCCAAAAACTTTAAGTATCAATAAAGGTAAAGAAAGATTTCAAATAAATTTGAATATGCAAAGTAGATTTATTTATTTTTGAAGATAATATATTTAAAATAAAAAGAAGATCTTTGACATACATTAGGAGATTTAGAATTATATATGAAGATTTCTATTAATTTTGTGACTAAAGTAATATTTTAATATTTAAGTAAATTAATAATTTAATTAAAATTCTTATTACAATTAAAAATTTACATAAATAATTAAATTTAAATTTATAAAAATAATATAATTTATTTATTAAAATATTTATTGTGTGATTCATATATAATATTATATCAATATATAAAAAAATTTATATAGATAGTGGACAAACTATGATCCACCTGTGTTGGGCTTTTCTGTTAGGGGCCAATTTGAAGCAAATGTTTGGGTCAAGCTTAAATTAGCTTTTCAGATGACAAAAAAAAAAGAGAGAAAAAAACCCAAAAAAGTTCAACGGTTTATAATTATAAATATTTCTATATTTCCATCTCAAATTCAAGTATGTGTGTATCATCCCAATAAAAAATGGGGGAAGAAACTTGAAAATTTTAAAAGGAAATAAGAGATCAACGGTCCAGATCTCATTCTGTAATGGAAGGATACGATTTAACTTCAGCTACTATATAAAAGGCATTGTTTCTACACAAAAAAAGGAAGAAACCCTAACACCTTGTTTGGATCATGGTGAATGATAGAATTTTAATGTATGGTATTCCACGGGTGTGAGAAAATCATGTTTTTTTCAACTTCCAATGGTAGCAAATAATATCTGATCGGTAAATTCGGGATAAATTTTAAAACCACCGAATCGATTGAATATGACTGGCAGGTTACTTTTTTTCCCCTTATACCCTCATATAATATATTTAATTTCATTTTTAACCTCACAAATTATTATTTATTTTGTTAAATATAAAAATTTAATTTGATTATGTGTAAGAATAATTTATTTAAATACAAATGTAATTATGTTGGTAAACAATTTATTTATTTTTTCATTACATACTTCTTATATACCATTTACTATTACATATAATAGGTAGGGGTAAATTAGTAATTTAACTAAAAATACAACCATATCATCCTATCATCCAAACAAAAATATGACATTAACATACATTAATATACAATCATCCAAACATAAAAAAAATTTGTCATTCTCATCCTGTGTTAGTGCCTTCTAATCACTGTCATTACCATACATTAATTAACCATCACTAAAATTGTAATGCCTAAGTTTGAATTTAATGTAAATTAAATTTATTTAAATGCAATTTTTTAAATTTTTTAATTTTATTTTGGAGTAAAAATGAAACAAATTTGATGGAGGATGAAATTGAAAACCATTTCAGGGAAAAGGGATGAAAATTTGGGTTATGGGGATATTTTTGAAAGAAAAATCATAAACTTGGGGTCAAAATATAATTTAAAAAAATTTTGCCACGTCGGATGCCTGATTAGCAGGCCTGGTCAATCAGGACGCGCCACGTGGCAGTAGAAGCTGATGCGATGCCACGCAGGAGGCCATGCAGACGATCCACGTGCTCGCGATCGAACGGCCTGGATGCGTTCCCTCCTCAACACGATCAGACGGTCATATTTAAATGCGATCAAACAATCCAGATTGGATCACGATGAACGGCTCAGATTCACTCCCTATTTAATCACGATCGGATGGTCCAGATCAAATACGATGGATGACCTAGATTAAATGCGGACGGATATAAATAACCCCAACTCGCACCAAACCCTAACCTTAGCCGCCAGACCCCCTCATCGGAGAAGAAGACCTCGCTGCCGGGAAGGAGACTACCGTCACCCGTCGCCGCACTGAAGCTCTTTCTGACGACCAAAAGAGGTAAAAAAAAAAAATTTTGCTCAGAAAATCAATTTTAATCACATCCATGGCCAAATTGGAGCAAAAGGACCTGCCGATTGGCCGAAAAATATGGGCAAAGCCAGGCACTGCCGTCGTAGGGAATTTCACAAAATGCCTTCGATGAGGCCCTTTTCGATTCCCGTTTTACATAATTTTTCCACCACTATGACCATCGTTTCCTATCTCTACAGGTTGACTAGAGCAAAACACCCAACTGCAACGTGAGCCAGAGGAGCCGCCGCACCGGAGCGCCCTGCCACCGGTGAGTTTTGGTTTTTTGGGCCAACTAAGACCCTTTAATGTGCTTTCTCGTAGCAATTGATGCAGAATTGGCCGAATTCGAGTGAAAATAGCCGACCTGAGGCAGAATTCTGAAATTGGCCAAAGTGGCCCTGAGACTTATTTTGGATTTTTTTGGGACATTTGTAGGTACTTATAGCGCATTTTGATTTCTGAAAGAAAATTTAGGGAACCCGGGAATCGCCTATAGGCGTAGTAAACAACTTAGCTTTTTGGGCACCAAATTGAGTAAGAATCCCTTACCTTATTCTCTGTTATAGAATTGAAGTCTAATTAACAAAAAATATGGTATTTTGTACAATTTAGAAAATGTGCATGATTAATTACGGATTGCTAATGTAGCCAGAACTGTAAACTATTCTCTATTGATTATGTTGATTGTTTTTATAGTTTAAATGCATGATATTGCCTTATTTATTTATTTTATAGCTTTGAATGCATGTATCGTTGTTTTACATGTTTTTGGTCGAATTGGAAAAATAGAGGTTAAAGATAAATAGAAAACTTGTGTGATTAAGTGACTTAATAAAACGAGAGCCTTATTGGACATCCTGGAAGATGGTGGACGGACCGGGTGCACAGGAAACCCTACCATGAACGTGTCTCATACTGGATGGGGTATGGAGACTTGGAAACTTGGCGTTCATACCGGACAGGGTATGGGGACAACCCGTTTCACCCTCATACCGGACGGGGTATTGAGGTTTGGTAATTTGGTGCTCATACCTGACAGGGTATGGGGACGGCCTGTAATTGAGAATGTTAAAGAAAAAGGTTCACGCGTAGCGGGGACATCCCTATGAACCTCCATGGATACGAGCAGGTTGGTGGAAAAAGGAGCAATTGTTGTTTGTTGATTTGAATATGAAAGTATAATATGTGCTGTGTTGCAAATTATATACGGAATCATGATATATATAATGTTATTGTTTTCTATAGGTTGTTTTCTATAAATCTAACTATGATAAGTGAACGGTAAATAGTTTTATTATTGATAAATGAATTTGCTTAATTTAGTGCTCCATTAGTTGTTTTCTGATTTTTTTTGTCAATCTTCTTTTCTATGTCGGTGATATAGTGTGATATTCTTACTGGGTTAGTATAGCTCATCCCTTATTTAACCATTTCATATCAAGAGGACCAAGATCCAAAGCGTGATCCGCAAGAGGATTGCGAATAGATGCTAATTTTCTTTATTTTTCGTTCATTTCCTCATTTCTTGTATTTATTTCAGAAGGGTGAATTATGTAACATTTTTTGTTACTTTAAGTTATTGTGTAAGGAATGTACACCTTGAACATTTATTCACTTTCGCACTTTAATTATCATTTATTTCTTTGGACATTCTAGTGTCGTTACAAAAATTTATCTGAATAGGGTGTAAGAGAGAGAGACTGTCAATGGATGGCGAGGAAGGCAAAGAGAAAGAAGAGCGAATGAAGGAAACAACAACCATATTAACATTGTTGTTGGGAACAAGAGGTAAGATCATTTCAGCCCTTTTCGATTCGAATTTGAGTTTAAAGTGCATGTTAGTTCATTTAAATTGCATGAGGAAGATTTATAATGGAAATTTAGAAAACAGAGTAAGGTATAGCATCATATGAATTTATAAATGGGCGTACATACATGTGTATGTCCTTATCTTCGAAATAAATGTTAAATATGGGCATGTTAGTGTTTGAAAAAGAGGACTCAGATGTGCTGGTGGTTCAAGTATTCAGTGCATAAATCTGGTGAGATATGGCTAAGATAATGAGGTGAGTTTTATCAAGTAATGGTTTAGGAAAGGAAAACAAGAAAAAAAAAGAGGAAAAGAAAATTTTAGAAGTACACAGGAGTCATTGAGGAAAAGATAGGTAGCAACTGAGAGTGGGAGAAGGGATTCAGGACAGGCACTTCAACCAAATAAATTCTAGAAGTAAATTGGAGATAAAAACCTGACAAACCAGACACAGAGAGGGGAAGAATAATAAGGGAAGGTGTTCAGGGTGATCGAGAATAGTGAACCAAATAAAGTTAGGTTGAAGGAAACCCTCAGACGACTCACATAATTAATTTAAAGATTTATTACTGGGAATGATACTAGACTAGAACTACTGGATGTAAGCCTTGAAGAGAGTTGAGTGTTGAATCTAGAATACGTTGGGTAGAAATGAGACAAAATTTGGAGGGTTAAATGATCCAAACCAGAGGCTAGATGTAGGATGGGATTGAGCTGCAACTAAAACATATTTTTCTTTGTTGGTGATCTCTCATTGTGGTGTGTGTGTGGCCTATGTTGGCCATGTGGTGTGGAACAGCTAACCCATGCTCAGTCAATAAAGTGGATCAAATATCAGAGGGTTCAAATGGGAGTGAATCTCCCAAATGCATATGATAAATGAGGCCAGAGATGTAGTCAAGAAAGAGAAGGCTCTGAAGGGCTTGGTTCAATGTGCAAAGTGCAAGCTCTATGTATGTGCGTGCATTACATTTTGGTGTGACCAATGCAAATAAAGAGTTGGGCTGGTGGAGCCAAGTATGAAATCTAGTGGGAAAGAAATTAAAGAAAAACATATATAAACGAGGTATAATGATGAGAATGAAAATTGGAAATTTAATTAGGTAAGTTCAGTAGTTGTGTTGAATAATCTTAGGGATATGTATGTCCTGTTATAATGTTCCAACTTGCTAGAAAAATTGTTGCATATATCTAAATTCCAGAATGGATGAAACAGAATAGTACAGGTAAATGAGTATAGTTCTGTAGAATGGGTAAAGAGGTAAGCAATTTAAATGTGGATCATTTTGTTAAATGCGCATAGTCTAATTCATAATTGAACGTCTTGAAAGTGTTTTGAAGAAACTTACAGGATGAGGATATGTAACATCCCAAAAATCAAATAGCGACGCTCGAAGTATGTTGAAAAGATTTAGTAGAAACAAAATTTTAAAATACTATAAAAGGTGAAAAGAAAGTACCAAATCTCAAAGGTTTTGAAAAAAGAGGAGTAATATTTTGATGATATAGGGGCTAGATGGTAAGGAAATATGAAAAGAAAAATATTGGATAACTAATAATACTATTAAAATAAACTGGTACCTACAAATACCCATGTACTTGAAGGCTTTTAGCATCAACCACAAATCAAAGCTTGAGTTTCTCAATTAGTCTCTCTTACTTCTTGCTCTCATATTTCAATAAATTATTATATTCAGCTAGCTTATCTCTTCATTTTTCTAACAAAAACAAATCAAGCCTAATTGATGATTTTGTCATTTGTCGGTTAATTTGTGCATTCAAATTCTTCTTTAATTGAATAAATATGACAGCAAAACTTTTTTTTCTCATTTAAATTAATTAATTAATTTAAATATGGAAATTTAAAAAAAAACAGGATTATTAATAATACTATTAAAATAAATTAGATTTTTTGTGATGTTACATACAATGCAGTAGTAGTACCAGCAGTACCATCAGTAGCAGTATTAGCAGTAATAGTAGTAGAATTGGTTGTAACAGTAGTAGTACTAGTAGCAATAGTAGCACTAGTAGCTATACTAGTAGCAGTATTAGTAGTAGCATTAGTAGCTATACTAGTAACAGCAGTAGTAGTAGCAGTATTAGTAGTAGCATTAGTAGCTATACTAGTAGCAGTAGTGGTAGTAATAACAATAGTAGCAGTGGTAGTAGTACTACCAGTAGCAGCTGCAGTAGTAGTAACAACTGTTACAGTAGTAGCAGTAGTAGCATCAGTAAAAGTAATAGTAGTGGTAGTAGTTGCAGTAGTATTAGTATTAGTAGTAGTTCCAGTAATATTAGTATTAGTAGTAGTACTAGTACTAGTACCTATAAATAACAATGTACTTGAAGACTTTTAGCATCATCCACAAATCAAAACTTAAGTTTTTCAATTAGTTTCTCTTACTTCTTCCTCTCATATTTCAACAAATTTTATATTCAACTTGCATATCTCTTCATTTTCTCTAACAGAAATAAATTAGGCCTAATTGATCATTTTTATCATTTGTAGGTTAATTTTTATATTCAAATTCTTCTTCAATTGAATTAATATGATAATGAAACTTTTTTTCTTCATTTAAATTAATTAATTAATTAATTAAAGTAAAAAAATTTGAAAAAAATGCTGGATAATTAATAATTCTATTAAAATAAATTAATTTTTTTTTGGTGTTACATATAATGCAGTAGTAGTGACAGTAGTAGTAGTAGTAGCAGTAGCAGCAGTAACAACAATAACAATAGTAACTGTAGTAGAAGTAACAATAGTAGTAGCAGTAGTAGTAGTAGCATTAACAATAGTAGTAGTAGTACCAGTAGCAGTAACAACAATATCAATAGTAGTATTAGCAATAGTAGTAGTAGCAGTGATAGTAGCAGTAGTAGCAGTACTAGAAATAATAGTAGTAGTAGTAGTAGTAGTATTAATAGTAGTAGAGCATTAGTACTAGTAGTAGTAGTAGTACTAGTAGTAGTAGTAGTACTAGTAACTATAAATTCTCATGTACTTGAAGGCTTCTAGCATCAACCACAAATCAAAACTTGAGTTTCTTAATTAGTCTATCTTACTTCTTCCTCTCATATTTCAACAAATTATTATATTCAGCTAGCTATCTCTTCATTTTTTCTAACAAAAATAAATGAAGCCTAATTGATCATTTTACCATTTGTAGGTTGATTTATACATTCAAAATTATCTTTAATTAATTAATATTACAAAAAAACTTTTTTTTCTCGTTTAAATTAATTAATTGATTCAAGTAAGGAAATCTTAAAAACAAATGCTGGATAATTAATAATACTATTAAAATAAACTAATTTTTTTGTGGTGTTACATATAATGCAGTGGTAGTGTAAGTAGTAGTAGCAGCAGTAGCAACAGAAGTATTAGCAATAGTAGTAGTAATATTGGTAGTAGCAGTAGTAATAGTAGTAGAACTAGTAATAGTAGTAGCATAGCAGCAGTGTCGGCTGTATCAATAGTACCGTTGTAGCAGTAGTATTAGTAGTAGTAGTAGCATTAGTAGTAGTAGTAGCAGTACCTATAAATACTCATGTACTTGAAAGCTTTTAGCATCAGCCTTAAATCAAAGCTTGAGTGTTTCTCAATTAGTATCTTTTACTTTTTCCTTTCATATTTTAACAAATTATTATATTCAGCTGGCCTATCTTTTCATTTTTTTCTAACAAAAACAAATAAAGGCTAATTGATTATTTTACCATTTGTAGGTTGATTTGTACATTCAAGTTCTTCTTTAATTGAATTAATATGACAACAAATTTTTTTTCCTCATTTAAATTAATTGATTAATTCAAGTCAGGAAATATGAAACAAAAATGTTGGATAGTTAATAATACTATTAAAATAAACTAAAATTTTTGTGGTATTACATATAATGCAGTAGTAGTACTTATAGTTATTATCGTCAATTCTTTCATTTTGATAGTTTTTTCGATTACATGGATTATACCTATTTGCACAAATACCTCGACAAGTTCCGCTTGTTAATACATGGAGCCCCATAAGCATATCTTATGTCAGTACAGAAATGGGATCCCCAATAGCTGGAGACAAGAGATTCATATGAGAAAACATAAGTAAACAAGCCTCAGCTTGAGCCTTTAAAGATAAAGGCACATGAACAGCCATTTGATCCCCATCAAAGTCTGCATTGAATCCCTTACAAACTAATGGATGTAAACAAATAGCGCGTACTTCCACTAAAATTGGTTGGAATGCCTGTATGCCTAATCTATGCAGAGTAGGCACAACCCCTTTGCGGGCTCCATAGCAAGAAATGATATATTCTTTCCTACTACTACTATTAATATTACTACTGCTGCTATTACTACTATTGATTTTATTACTTTTACTACTGTTATTACTGCTACTACTACTACAGCAAGTACTACTACTATTGATATTATTTCTACTACTTTTACTACCACTACTACTATTACTGCCAATACTGCTACTGCTACTGCTACTACCATTACTACTATTGCTACTATTTCTATTACTACTACTGCTCCTACTACCGTTGTTACTACTACTGCTGCTAATATTGTTATTGCTACTGTTGCTACTGCATTATATGCAACATCACAAAAAATATAGTTTATTTTAATAGCATTGTTAACTATCCAACATTTTTTTCAACTTTTCTTACTTGAATTAATTAATTAATTTAAATGAGAAAAAAAAGTTTCGTTGTAATATTAATTCAATTGAAGAAGAATTTAAATGTACAAATTAACCTACAAATGACAAAATGATCAATTAGGCTTCATTTGTTTTTGTTAGAAAAAATGAAAAGATAGGCTAGCTGAATATAATAATCTGATAAAATATGAGAGGAAGATGTAAGAGATACTAATTGAGAAACTCAAGTTTTGATTTGTGGTTGATGCTAAAAGCCTTCAAGTACATGAGTATTTATAGGTACTATTATTACTACTACTACTAATACTACTACTACTACTACTAATACTACTACTACTACTACTAATACTACTACTACTAATACTACTGCTATTGTTATTACTATTATTACTTTTACTGTTGTTATTACTATAGTTACTATTACAGCAGCTACTATTGCTACAACTGCTATAGCTACTACTGGTACTACTATTACTACCATTATTACTACTACTACTACTGCTACTACGGCTGCTATTACTGCTGCATTAGATGTAACACACAAAAAAATTATTTATTTTAATAGTATTATTAACTATCTAATTTTTTATAGATTTCTTTAATTGAAATTAATTAATTAATTTAAATGAGAAAAAAAGTTTCATTGCTATATTAATTTAATTGAAGAAGAATTTAATTGTACAAATCAACCTACAAATAATAAAATGATCAATTAGGTTTGATTTGTTTTTGTTAGAAAAAATGAAGAGATAGGATAGCTGAATATAATAATTTTTTAAAATATGAGATGAATAAGTAAGAGAGACTAATTGAAAAACTCAAGTTTTGATTTATCGTTGATGCTAAAAGCTTTCAAGTACATGGGTATTTAAAGGTACTACTACTAGTACTACTAATATTACTACTACTGCTACTATCTGCTACTATTGCTACTACTGCTACTACTACTATTGCTACTACTACTGCATTATATGTAATAACACAAAAAATATAGTTTATTTTAATGGTATTATTAATTATCTAGCATTTTTTTCAAATTTCCTTACTTAAATTAATTAATTAATTTAATTGAGAAAAAAAAATTTCATTGTTATATTAATTCAATTAAAGAAGATTTTTAATGTTTAAATCAACTATAAATAGAAAAATAATTAATTAGGCTTCATTTATTTTTGTTAGAAAAAATGAAGATATAGGGCAGCTGAATATAATAATTTGATGAAATATGAGAGGAAGAAGTAACAGAGACTAATTGAGATATAAATTTTGATTTGTGGTTGATGCTAAAAGCCTTTAAATACTTAAGTATTTATAAATAATAATAATACTACTACTACTACTACTATTACTACTACTACTACTATTATTAATACTATTACTACTGCTATTACTACTGCTACTTTTACTGTTGTTATTATTGTTACTACTACTACAGCAGGTACTATTGATACTACTGTTACTGCTACTACTGTTATTATTTCTACTACAGCTACTACTACTGCTACTGCTAATACTGTTATTGTTATTGTTGTTACAGCTGTTACTACTATTGCTACTACTACTGCATTATATGTAACACCATAAAAAGCTAGTTTATTTTACTAGTATTATTAATTATTCAGTATTTTTTTTCAGATTTTCTTACTTAAATTAATTAATTAATTTAAATAAAGAAAATAAAAGTTTTATTACCATATTAATTCAATTGAAGAAGAATTTAAATGTACAAATTAACCAACAAATGGCAAAATGATCAATTAGGCTTGATTTATTTTTGTTAGAAAAGATGAAGAGATAAACTAGCTGAATATAATAATTTGTTGAAATATGAAAGGAAGAAACAAGAGAGACTAATTGGGAAACTCAAGTTTTGATTTGTGGTTGATGCTAAAAGCTTTCCAGTACGTGGGTATTTATAGTACTAGTACTAGTACTACTACTACTAGTACTAATGCTACTACTACTACTACAGCTGCCACTGCTGCTGTTGTTACTACTGTTACTATTTCTACTACTGCTACTACTGCTACTACAACTGTTACTAGTAACACTACTATTGCTACTACTGCTACTGGTCATCATTTACTCTCACCAATAGTTGGTCATCCACTTACGCAACACATTTAGTAACCTACAATAAGTTAATGCATTACACAGTAAAGAAAATTAGTAGATAATGTGACAAGGAAATGATGTGAAATCTAACCCATATTTGGCCACTCACACACATATAACTATTAACACAACATACAGCTCACAAATGCAATACATAATTGTTAATAATACAGCAGATGAGGTACACCATTTTCACACACTTTCTGGCCACCAGCTGGCCACACACCAGAAATAGCAACCCATGTTTCCTTAAGAAGGTTTTCGGTTTAACACCATAGTCCCCTAGAAGGCCATCCAATTCCTCTCCCTTTTTCTGCCTTGTAACTCTTTCCATTTATTCCCATATCTCTCCATCCGTTCCCTCGCTCAAAGACTTATCACTTATTCAAAATTTCATTTCTAAATCATTGCAAATAAAACCTACATTCTGTTGTTTCCTCCCCTTGACTCTCCCTCAAAACAGACCCTGACTTCCCATCTATTTTCTGTCTCCAATGTTCATTCATACTTTTCTATTCTTTTATTTTTAAATTAATTTACATTTAGTTATCCCTCTCTCTTTATCATATCTGATTTATTCTTCCGGGTTAATTTTAGCCATTAATCCTATTTTCTGGTTTTTAGGACCCTAAATGATTTTTTTCCAAAATGTCAGCCTTCTATCATGAAAACCCTTTCAATAAATTATATTGTATTATAGTCGATTTGTGAATTGTGTTGTTTTGTGACTATAAGCGTAAACCATACTGTATTATTGAATATTGTATTAATGTTATTGTAGTACATTATGAAAACAATGGGTGCGCATTGTCACTGTAAATAGAGAAAATAAAACTATAGTTGTAATTGTAACTATTTTACAATACTATCAGCTGTGGCCACTACAAATAAAAGATTGAAGAAGTATGAGAGTAAAGAAAAGAGAAAAGAGAGGTATTCGATTATTAGTCTTGGAGGTTAGGGTATTAAATTATTTTTATTGAGCATGTGTAGTTCATTTATTCCCATTTTTTAGAGCACGAAAACCAAGCAAAAAACTTAAGATTAGCTAGAATAATGAGATCAATAGGGTGTGGAGGATATATGTTAACGTAAGTTAGTGTCAACTTAATTTTTCAAACTCTAAACCATTATCTACCTTTTTGAAAGTGTTAACATCTCATGTCACGGGCTAACTATTTTAAATTTTACCAATGTTGTAAGGGAAGGAGTCATAGACAAAGTTAATTTTTTCGCATTTTATGTTAATTCATCTTAGTATCAATTTGTGGTTGATATGCATGGATACTCGTGAATAAATCGAAGTCCATTATTTCAATTGAAAGAAATATCTGAATTGAGTGAAACGAAAAAAGATTCAAGAATTAGTAATCAGATGATTCTTGAATCGTTTGTTCAAATTCGATCTATGGAGTGGACAAATTATTATATTCAGCTAGCCTATCTCTTCATTTTTTCTAACAAAAATAAATAAATCATAATATATCATTTTGTCATTTGTAGGTTGATTTGTACATTCAAATCTTCTTCATTGAATTAAATGACAACAAAATTTTTTTTCCTCATTTAAATTAATTAATTAATTAAAGTCAGAAAATCTGAAAGAAAAAATCTTGATAATTAATAATAGTATTAAAATAAACTAGTACCTATAAATGTCTATGTACTTGAAAGCTTTTAGCATTAACCACAAATCAAAGATTGAGTTTCTCAATTAGTCTTTCTTACTTCTTCCTCTCATGTTTCAACAAATTATTATATTCAGCTAGCCTATCTCTTCATTTTTTTCAAACAAAAACAAATCAAGCTTAATATATTATTTTGCTATTTGTAGATTGATTTGTACATTCAAATTGTTCTTCAATTGAATTAATATGACAACAAATTTTTTTTCCTAATTTAAGTTAATTAATTAATTCAAGTAAGGAAATCTAAAAAAAATGCTAAATAATTAATAATACTATTAAACTAAAGTAGTACCTATAGATACTTATGTACTTGAAAGCTTTTAGCATCAACTACAAGTCAAAGCTTGAGTTTCTCAATTAGTCTCTCTTATTTCTTCCTCTCATATTTTAATAAATTATTATATTCATCAGCTAGTTTATCTCTTCATTTTTTCAAACAAAAGCAAATCAATCGTAATTGATGATTTTGTCATTTTTAGTTTGATTTGTATATTCAAATTCTTCTTTAATTGAATTAATATGACAACAAAATTTTAAATTTATTAATTAATTCAAGTAAGGAAATCTGAAAATAAAAATTCTAGATAATTATAAATACTATTAAAATAAACTAGTACCTATAAATACCCATGTATTTGAAAGCTTTTAGCATCAACCAAAAATCAAATCTTAAGTTTCTCAATTAGTCTATCTTGTTTCTTCCTCTCATATTTCAACAAATTATTATGTTTAGCTAGCTTTTGTTTTTATTTTTTCTACAAAAATAAATCAAGGCTAATTGATGATTTTGCCATTTGTAGGTTGATTTGTACATTCAAATTCTTCTTCAATTGAATTAATATGACAACAAATTTTTTTTATTTATTTAAATTAATTAATTAATAAAAGTAAAAAAATTATGGATAATTAATAATATTATTAAAATAAACTAGTACCTATAAATGCAAATGTACTTGAAAGCTTTTAACATCAACCACAAATCAAAACTTGAGTTTCTTAATTAGTTTCTCTAACTTATTCCACTCATATTTCATCAAATTATTATATTCAGTTAGCCTATCTTTTCATTTTTTAACAAAAATAAATCAAGCGTAATTGATCATTTTTTCATTTGTAGATTGATTTGTACATTCAAATTCTTCTTCAATTAAATTAATAAAACAACAAATTTTTTTCCTCATTTAAATTAATTAATTAATTCAAGCAAGGAAATCTTAAAAACAAATGCTGGATAATTAATAATACTATTAAAATAAACTAGTACTTATAAATGTTCATGTACTTGAAAGCTTTTAGCATCAACCACAAATAATAGCTTGAATTTCTCAATTAGTCTCTCTTACTTCTTCCTCTAATATTTCAACAAATTTTTATATTCAGCTAGCCTATCTCTTTATTTTTTCTAACAAAAACAAATGAAGCCTAATTAATGATTTTCCCATTTGTAGGTCGATTTGTGCATTTAAATTCTTCTTCAATTGAATTAATATGACAACCAATTTTTTTTTCTCATTTAAATTAATTAATTAATTCAAGTAAGAAAATCTAAAAAAAATTATGGATAATTAATGATACTATTAAAATAAACTAAATTTTTTTATGGTGTTACATATAATGTAGTAGTAGTAATAGTAGTAATAACAGTAGTAGCAATAGAAGTATTAGTAGTAGTAGAAATAGTAGCAGTAGTAGTAATAACAACAGTGGCGGCTGTAGCAGTAATACATGTTATAGTAGTTGTAGCAGTAGTACCTGTTATAGCAGTTGTAGTAGTAGTAGTAGTAACAGTAGTATTAGTAGTAGTAGTAGCATTTGTAGTAGTATTAGTAGTAGTAGTACTTATAAATACTCATGTACTGAGCTTAGTATCACCACAATCAAAACTTAAGTTTCTCATTAGTTTATCTACTCTCTCTCATATTTGAACAAATTATTATATTCAGCTAGCTTATCTCTTCATTTTTTGTAACAGAAACAAATCCAGCCTAATTGATCACTTTGTCATTTGTAGGTTAATTTTTACATTTAGATTCTTCTTTAATTATATTAATATGACAACGAAACTTTTTTTTCTTCATTTAAATTAATTAATTAACTAAAGTAAAGAAATTTGAAAAAAAATGTTGGATAGTTAACAATACTATTAAAATAAACTAATTTTTTTTTGGTTAAATATAATGCAGTAGTAGTAATAGTATTAGTAGAAGCAGTAGCAGCAGTAGCATCAGCAATAGCAGTATTAGCAGTAGTAATAGTAACACTGGTAGTAGTAGTAGGAACAGTAGTCGAAATAGTAACAGTAGTAGCAATAGCAGCAGTGACGGCTGCAATAGTAGTGCCTGTTGTAGAAGTATTAACAATAGTGTAGTAACAGTGGTAGTAGCATAGTAGAAATAGTAACAGTAGTAGCAATAGCAGTAGCAGTAGCAGTAATAGCAGCAATAATAGCAGTAGAAGTAGCAGTAATAACAGTAGTAGCAGTAGTAGCAATAACAGTATTAGCAATAACAGTATTAGCAGTAGTCGTAATAACAGTGATAGTAATAGTAGTAGCAGTAGTAACAGTAGCAGTATTAGCAGCAGCAGTAGTAGTAATAGAAATAATAGCAGTAGTAGTAGTACCTGCTATAGTTGTAGTATCAGTAATAACAGCAGTAAAAGTAATAGTAGTAATAGCAGTAGCAGTAGATTAGTAGTAGTAGTAACATTAGTGGTAGTAGTAGTAATACTAGTACCTGTAAATACTCATGTACTTGAAAGCTTTTAATATCAACCATAAATCAAAATTTGAGTTTCTCAATTAGTCTCTCTTAGTTCTTCCTCTCATATTTCAACAAATTATTATATTTAACTGGCCTATTTCTTCATTTTTTCTAATACAAACAAATCAAACCTAAGTGATCATTTTGCCATTTCAAAATTGATTTATACATTCAAAATCTTCTTCAATTAAATTAATATGACAACAAATTTTTTTTTCATTTAAATTAATTAATTAATTCAAATAAAGAAATTTAAAAAAAATACTGGATAGTTAATAATATTATTAAAATAAACTACATTTTTTACGTTATTACATTTAGTGCAGTATTAGTAGCAGTAGTAGTAGAAGTAGTAGCAGCAGTAGAAGCAGTAATAGAAGTAACAGTAGTAGTGTAGGAGTAGTAGTAGTAGTATTAGTAGTAGTACCTATAAATACTCATGTACTTGAAGACTTTTAGCATCAACCACAAATCAAAACTTGAGTTTCTCAATTAGTCTCTCTTAGTTCTTCCTCTCATATTTCAACAAATTATTTTATTCAGCTAGCCTATCTTTTTATTTTGTTAAAAAAATAAATTAATTAATCATTTTGCCATTTGTAGGTTGATTTGTACATTTAAATTCTTCTTTAATTGAATTTTATGGAAAACAAAATTTTTTTTTTCTTTATTTAAATTAATTAATTAATTCAAGAAATCTGAAAAAAAAATGTTGGATAGTTAATAATACTATTAAAATAAGATTTTTTGTGGTGTTATATATAATGAAGTAGTAATAGCAGTAACAATAGCAGTAGCAATAGT
>NW_019014681.1:2684361-2753633 GCF_000150535.2 Carica papaya | reverse complement strand
TGTTCGATCGCGATTTAATTGGAATTAAATCTGGGTCGTCCATCGTGATGCAATCTGGGCCGTCCGTGCCTGATTGAATCTGGGCCGTCCGTACGCGTGAATCTGGGCCGTCCGTGTGCACGCACGCGGATCGCCCACGTGGCCCGTCCCCTAGTCAGTGTTTCCTTGCCACGCAGCGTGTCCTGGTTGGCCGGGGCTGCTGACGTGGCTGCTGACGTGGGTTTTTACGTGGCACAACTTTTCTAAATTGCATTTTGACCTCCAGTTTCCGATTTGCTTTTCAAAAACACCCCTAGAATCCAAATTTTCACCCCTTTTTCCTAAAATCAATTTCAATTAAATCCAAATAATATTTTTACCCAATTTTATCATTAATATTATTTTATTTTCATTAAATTAAATTAAATTAAATCAAATTAAATTAATTAAAAATCTAAAAAATTCAAATAAATAAAAATAAAAATAGTAAGATAAAAATTAAATTACTTGGGTGTTACATGTTTAATGATTGAAATGCAAAGGCGTGGTAGGTGTTATGTTATAAAGTTTATATGATTTCATGATGATGATAATGTTATTGCTTTCATATGTTATTTTTCATGATTCTCACCGAGGTAAGTGGACAGTAAAGGTTTTTATGTTAATAAACGAGTTTGTTATAAATTATGCTCTTTTGGTCATTTTTGTTTACTACCCACCTTTACTTCCGTGGCGGTGAGATAGTGTGATGTCTTTACTGGGCTGGTGTAGTTCATTCCTTATTTAACCATTTCAGATCAGGAAGACATTGTTCCCGAGCCCGTTCTGCAGGAAGACGGCGAAGGGGATGCCTAAATACTTCATAGTTATATTTATAGTTCTTATTTCGAGTATCTCTTTTAGTTAGTTTGTTCCTTCATGTTTTGAGTACATTTTGGTTATTGTGTAAGGGATGTTAATCAAAATTTTTATTACGCTTCCGTATTTGAGATTTTTAATACATACATTTCATTTAAATTTCCGGGGCCGTTACAATTTTTCCTCATTTAAATTAATTACTTAATTAATTGAAGTAAGGAAATCTAAAAAAAATTGTGGATAATTAATATTACTATTAAAATAAACTAAATTTTTTATAGTATTACATATAATACAGTAGTAGTGACAATAGTAGTAGCAACAGTATCATAGCAATAGTAGCAGTAGTAATAGTAACAGTAGTAGAAATAATAACAGTAGTACAAATAACAACAGTGGCTACTGTAGAAGTAATACCTATTGTAGCAGTTGTAGCAGTAGTAGTAGTAGCAGTAGTATTAGTAATCATAATACTTATAAATACTCATGTACTTGAAGGCTTTTAGCATCAACCACAAATCAAAACTTAAGTTTCTCAATTAGTCTGTCTTACTTCTTGTTCTCATATTTGAACAAATTATTATATTTAGCTAGCTTATCTTTCCATTTTTTCTAACAAAAACAAACCAAGCCTAATTGATCATTTTGCCTTTTGTAAGTTGATTTTTACATTCAAATTCCTCTTCAATTGAATTAATTTGACAATAAAACTTTTTTACTTCATTTAAATTAATTAATAAATTAAAGTAAAGAAATTTGAAAAAAAATGTTGGATAGTTAATAATACTATTAAAATAAACTAAATTTTTTTTTGTGTTACATATAATGCAGTAGTAGTGATAGTAGTCGTAGCAGCAGTAACAACAGTAGCAACAATAGCAATAGCAGTATTAATAATAGTAATAGCAATAGTGGTAGTAGTAGTAGAAGCAGTAGTACAAATAGTAACAGTAGTAGCAATAGCAACAGTGATGGCTGCAATAGTAGCAATAGCAACAGTGATGGCTGCAGTAGTAATGCCTGTTGTAGAAGTATTAGCAATAACAATAGTAACAGTGGTAGTAGCAGTAGTAGAACTAGTAAAAGTAGTAACAATAGCAATAATAGTAGCAGTAGTAGTAATAACAGTAATAACAGGAGTAACAATAACAGTATTAGCAATAGTCATAATAACAGTGGTAGTAGTAGTAGTAATAGTGGTGGTAGCAGTAGTAGCAATAGTAGAAATAATAGCAGTAGCAATAGTACCTGCTGTAGTTGTAGTATCGGTAATAACAATAGTAAAAGTAATAGTAGTAATAGCAGTAGCAGTAGTTTTAGTAGTAGTAGCAGTACTAGTAGAAGTAGTACTAGTACTACTATCTATAAATAGTCATTTACTTAAAGGCTTTTAGCATCAACCACAAATCAAAACTTGAGTTTCTCAATTAGTCTCTCTTAGTTCTTCCTCTTATATTTTAATAAATTATTATATTTAACTAGTCTATCTTTTCATTTTTTCTAACAAATCAAGCCTCATTGATAATTTTGTCATTTTAAAATTGATTTATAAATTCAAAATCTTCTTCAATTAAATTAATATGGTAACAAAACTTTTTTTCTCATTTAAATTAATTAATTAATTCAAGTAAGAAAATTTAAAAAAACCGCTGGACAGTTAATAATGTTATTAAAATGAACTATATTTTTTGTGTTATTACATATAATGCAGTAGTAGTAGCAATAGTAGTAGAAGTAGTAGCAACAATAGTAGAAGTAGTAGCAGCAGTAGAAACAACAATAGAAATAATAGTAGTAGTAGTAGTAATAGTATTAGTAGTAGTAGTAGTATTTGTAGTAGTAATAGTACCTATAAATACTCATGTACTTAAAGGCTTTTAGCATCAACCATAAATCAAAACTTGATTTTCTCAATTAGTCTCTCTTATTTCTTCCTCTCATATTTCAAAAAATTATTATATTCAACTAGTCTATCTCTTCATTTTCTTTAACAAAAATAAATCAAGTCTAATTGATCATTTTGCCATTTGTAGGCTGATTTGTACATATAAATTTTCTTCAATTGAATTAATATGGCAAAAAAACTTTTTTTTTCTTTATTTAAATTAATTAATTAATTCAAGTAAGGAAATCTGAAAAGAAAATACTGGATAGTTAATAATACTATTAAAATAAATTAATTTTTTTATAGTGTTACATATAATGCAGTAATAGTAGTAGTATTAGTAGCAGCAGTAGCAACAGTAGCAATAGTAGTAGTAGTGGTAGTAACAGTAGTAGCAGTAGTAGAAATAATAGCAGTAGTAATAATATTAGTAGCCATAGTAGCTACTGTAGTAGTAAAAGCAGTAACAATAACAGTAAAAGTAAGAGTAGTAATAGTAATAGCAGTAGTATTAGTAGTAGTAGTAGTACTAGTACTAGTACCTATAAATACTCACATGCTTGAAGACTTCTAGCATCAACCACAAATCAAAACTTAAGTCTCTTAATTAGTCTCTCTTAGTTCTTCCTCACATATTTCAATAAATTATTATATTTAGCTAGTATGTCTCTTCATTTTCTTTAACAAAAATAAATCAAGCCTAATTGATCATTTTGTCATTTATAAGTTGATTTATACATACAAATTCTCTTCACTTGAATTTATATGGAAACAAATTTTTTTTTCTTTATTTAAATTAATTAATTAATTAATGTAAGAAAATCTAAAAAAAATGATGGATAGTTAATAATACTATTAAAATAAACTTAATTTTTTGTGTTATTACATATAATGCAGTAGTAGTAGCAATAGTTGTATCAGTATTAGTATTAGTAGTAATAGTGGTAATAGCAGTAGTAAAAATTATAACGACCCCAAAAATCCAAAAGGAAATATATAATAACTTAAAGTGGAAGCAAAATAAAAGGTTAAGGTTTACATTTCTTACACAATAACTTAAAAGTACTGAATAGCATTACAGAATTAATTCTTTGAAAGAAACACAAGAAATAAGGAAACAAAAGGAAAATAAAAAATATCTAGCATCTACTCGCAATCTTCTTACGGATCGGGCTCTAGAATTTGGTTCTCTTGATCTAAAATGGTTAAATAAAGGATGAGCTGCACTAGCTTAGTAAGGATATCACACTATATCACCAGTATAGAAGTAAAGGTTAGTATAAAATCAAAAACCATTAATAGAGCATTAAATGTAGTAAATTTATTTATCAATCATAAAATCATTTCTCGTTCACTTACGATAGTGGAATTTATGAAAAAACCTATAAAAACCACAATACCATACAAATCATAATTTCATGAACAATCCGCAACATAGAACATATTATAAATCTATATCCATTATAATAAACCAAACCATAACTGTTTCTCTTTTTACCAGCCTACTAGTATTCATGAGGGTTCATAGGGATGTCCCCGCTACACGTGAAACCTTTCCTTTAACAATCTCAATTACAAGGCCGTCCCCATACCCCGTCTGGTATGAGCGCCAAATTATTAAACCTCAATACCCCGTCTGGTATGAGGATGAAGTGGGTTGTCCCCATACCTCGTCCGGTATGGGCGCCAAATTATCAAGTCTTCATACCCCCTCTGGTATGAGACAATGTTCATGGTAGGGTTCTCTATGTACTCGGTCTGTCCACCATCTCCCAGGATATTTAGTAAAGCTGCCATTACATCTATTCCTTTAATCACACAATTTATTTACTGTTTAACATTTTCTTTTTCTCAATTCAGCAGTAAATACGTCAATTAAACCATACATGAGTTCAAGGCCATAAAATAAATTAGATACCATCATGCATATAAACTATAAAATCAATCAACAAACAGCAGTAGATAATTTTTTATTTCGGCTCCATTAGCAATTTGTAATTAATTATGCATATTTACTAAAATCCCACGAAATACCATATTATTATTTATTTAAACTTCAACTCTATGATAGGGAATAGGGTGAGGGATCCTTACTCGATTTGACACCCAAAAAGCTAAACTGTTTACTGTGCCTACGAGCGGTCCCTGAATTCCCTTAATTTTTCTCCAGGAACTGAAACATGCTAATAGTACCTATAAATGTTCTAAATAAATCCAAAATAAGTTCCAGTGCCCACTCAAAAAATTTCAAAAATTTGGCACCGCAGCTCCGCCGTGCTCCGGCGACAGCATCGCCGCCTGCGAAAATGGTCCACCTCGGGTTGGTTGTTTTCGATCATTTTTAGCTAAATTTAGCCAACTTTGCATCAATCCCTTCGAAAAAACACACTTAGGGCCCTCGGTTGCCATAAAAGCACAGAAAACCGAAACTCACTAGTGACGGGGCGCTCCGTTGCGGCGGCTCCTCCGGCTCATGTTGCGGTTGGGTGTTTTGCTCTAATCAACCTGTAGAGAAAAGAACGGTGATCACAACTATGGAAAAATTACGTCGAATGGGAATCGGGAAGGGCCTCATCGGAGGTGTTTTGTGAAATTCCCTGCGGCGGTGCCGTTGGGCTTTATCGGTGTTTTTCGGCCAATTGGCCGGTCTTTGCACTCCAATTTGGCCATGGGTGAGCTTAAAATTGAATTTCATATAAAAGAGGAAGTTTTTACCTTTTTCAGCGATCGGAAAGGGTTCCGATGCGATAGCAGGTGGTGGCAGTCAGCTCCCTGGTGGCTGGGTCATCTTCTCTGGCGAGGGGTTCTAGCGGCTAGGGTTAGGGTTTGATGCGAATAGGGGTTATTTATATCCATCTGCTTTTGATCTAGGCCGTCCATCACATTTGATCTGGACCGTCTGATCGCGATTAAATAGGGAGTGAATCTGGACCGTTTATCGCGATCCAATCTAGGCCGTCCATCGCGATTCACTCTGAGCCATCCAATTGTGTTTGAATATGGCTGTTCGATCACATTTGGGAGGGAGCGCATCCAAGCCATCCGTGCGTGCTGAAACAGACCTCAGCCGTTCGATCGCAGGCACGCAGATCGCCCACGTAGTCTCCCGTGTGGCCTCCCATGTCAGCGTCTCTGCCACTTGGCGCGTCCTGGTTGGTCGGGGCTGTTGATCGGGTGCCTGATGTGGCAAATTTTCTTTAAATTGTGTTATGACCCCCCAGTTTCTGATATTTCTTTTAAAAATACCCACAGAACCCAATCTTTCACCCCTTTTTTCCCAAAATTATTTTCAATTTAATCCTCCATCAATTTTACTCCATTTTTACATTAAATTAAAATAAAAAAAAACCTAAAAAATTATATCTACAATTTAATTTAAATTATATTGAAATAAATTTGGGTGTTACAACTCTCCCCCCTTTAAAAAAATTTGGTCTCTCAAATTTGTCTCTCTCCCTCTCAATCAAACAGTTCGGATATTGGACTCTAAAGTCTGATTCTAGCTCCCATGTAGCCTCTCTCTGTGTGTGATTCTGCCATATGACCTTTACAAAGGGAATTTCCTGGTTGTGGAGTAATCTTCTCTTTCGATCCACAATGTCGATCGATCCTTCTTCGTAGGATAGATCCTCCTAGAGTGGAAGAGGCTCGTTGGCCAAGACATGAGAGGGGTTCGGGTTGTACTTGCGAAGCATGGACACATGAAACACATTATGGATCTTGGAAAGTTCTGGAAGCAATGCTAGTTTGTAGGCGGTGATATCAATTCTATCTAAGACTTCAAATGGTCCAATAAATCGGGGGTTCATTTTCTTCCTCTTGCCGAACCTACTGATTTTCTAGAAATGAGTGACCTTAAGGAACACCTGATTGCCTTTCTCAAATTACAAATCTCTCTTCCAGGTGTCTGTATAACTCTTCTATCTGCTCTGAGCCATCTGAATGTTCTTCCTAATCTTAACTATTTTGGATGTAGTCTCCTCTACAAGATCTGGGCCGAACAATTTTCTATTACCCACTTCTTCCCAACAAATCAGCAATTTGCATTGGCGCCCATATAACACCTCATACGGAGCCATTCCAATACTTGCTTAGTAGCTGTTGTTGTAGGCAAACTCTATCAGGTGTAGATGGTCATCCCAATGGCCCTTGGAGTCAAAGACACAAGCTCGGAGCATATCCTCAAGTGTACAGATTGTCCTTTCTAGCTGTCCATCGGTTTGAGGGTGGAATGCAGTACTAAGGGACAGCTTCGTTCCATGGCTTGCTGAAAGCTATTCCAAAATTGAGAAGTGAACCTGAGGTCCTTGTCGGACATTACTATCACTGGCACTCCATGCAATCTGACTATTTTACGGATATACATTCTTGCTAACTTATTCAAGGAATCGATTATCCTGATGGCCAAGAAGTGGGAAGCCTTGGTAAGCCGGTCAATAATTACCCATATGGCATCATGTCCTAAGTGTGCCTTAGGTAATCCTGTCACAAAGTCCATGGTGATATGTTCCCATTTCCATTTTGAGATCGGTAATGGCTGAAATAGCCCGCCTGGGCATTGATGTTCTGCCTTGACCTGCTGACATACCAAACACTTGGAAATAAAGTAAGTTATATCTCTTTTCATCCCGTTCTACAAAAATTAGGGTCGCATGCTTTGGTACATCTTAGTGCTTTCGGGATGCATGGCAAATTTTGAACTATGGGTCTTTATCATGATGTCCCTCTTTAACTCACTATCACTTAGAACACACACCCTGTCCTAGAATTTGAGCAACCCGTCGGTGGAGATTCGAAATTCTGAGCTAACTCCATGTTCTACATTTTTCTTGAGGGCTACTAGGGTGGAATCAGCGGACTGAGCTTCCTTTATTCTCCAGATTAACTCAGGCTGAACGGTCAGGTGACCAAACATGTGACTCTCCTCAAGTCCTAAAGTCGTACCTATTGTGTGGACCCAATCTACCTGCATTCTGAAACCATCAAATGGGCTAATGTACTTGCACTTTTTTGCTGAGTGCATCGGCTACCACGTTGCCCTTACCCGGGTGATACAAGATGTTGCAATCATAGTCCTTAAGAAGTTCTATCTACCTTCTTTGACGCATGTTGAGATCCTTTTGAATGAATATGTGTTTTAAACTCTTGTGATCGGTATAAATCTAAAAGGTCTCTCCATACAAATAATGGCGCCAAGTCTTCAAGGCGTGTATGATTGCGGCAAGCTCTAAGTCATGGGTGGGATAGTTTTTTTCATGACTCTTCAATTGTCTGGACCCATAGGCTATGACCTTCCCATGTTGCATTAAAACACAACTCAGGCCTAGATAGGAGGCATAACCGTAAACTGTATATCCCCCCGATCCACTTGGTAAGACCAAAACAGGTGCAGTAGTCAGTCATTTCTTTAGTACTGAAAAACTTTTCTCACAGTCCTCATTCCACTTAAACTTGACATTATTCTTTGTGAGCCGAGTCAGGGGAGCAGCTAGACTAGAAAACCCTTCCACAAACCTACGGTAATAACCCCCATCCCCAAAAAGCTACAGATCTCCTTAACTAATGTCAATTTTTCCCAGCTGAGCACTGCTTCAACCTTTTCAGGGTTCACTGACACTCCATTCTCTAATATGATGTGTCCCAAGAAGGTGGTCTGCTTAAGCCAAAATCCATACTTACTTAACTTTTCATAAAGCTTCTTTTCTCTGAGAACCTGTAAAACCTGAGCTAGATGGTGAGCATGTTCCTCTCTATTTTTTGAATAAACTAGGATGTCATCGATGAACACAATAACAAACTGATCCAAGAATTGTCTAAAGACCCTGTTCATCAAATCCATAAAGATGGCTGGGGCGTTGGTTAGTCCAAATGGCATGACCAGGAACTCATAGTGTTCGTACCTGGTTCGAAAGGCTGTCTTGGGGATGTCTTTTATCCTGATTTTCACTTGATGGTAACAAGAACGCAGGTCTATTTTGGAGAAGACCTGGGCACCTTGCAATTGATCGAAGAGGTCATCAATCCTGGGAATGGGATACTTGTTCTTGATTGTGACTCTGTTCAACCCTCTGTAATTAATACATAACCTCAACGTCCCATCTCCCTTTCTGGCAAAGGTGACTCCGGCACCCCAAGGGGACAAACTATGTTAGATAAAACCACTGTCCTGCAATTCAGTGATCTGTTTCCTTAGTTCCTCCATCTCAACACGTTTCATGTGGTAAGGAGCAACCGAAATAGGCTGGGTGCCCGACTGGAGGTATATGGTGAATTCGACTTCTCTGTCCACTGGCAGTCTGGGTAGTTTATTCAAAAATACATCTAGAAAGTCTCAGACTATCAGAATCTCTTGAATACAAATCTCATTCTTGGGTTTGCCATGTACCACGTCCTGGTTGGCTTCCGCATCTTGCTGGGTGAGATTGTAAGCTCTGCCTTGGATAGGAGATCTGCCCCGATTCTGGTACCTTGGGCACTCCCTCGCATAATGTTGGGCACCGCCACATATGCGACAGGTGTTTTTGAGGCGATAGCAGGGTTGGTCCCCATGATCTATGCCAAAATACTAATAGATCTTACCGTGTCCTGCCACTAGAGCCTAAGGGGGAGCCTGGATCACCGGCTTGGGCCTCTTGTTTTGTTGAACAAGCACAGTAGGTGCTGGTCTGCGGGGTGGAGTTAAGGTTCTGAAGTTCCCTACTGCCTGAGAGAAGGTGCGGAAGCTCCTCTCCACTAGTTGTGCCTTGGCCAGAATAGCTGAATAAGTCCTAAACTCCAACACAAATAAATGTTGTCTGATCTCTGGGCGGAGACCCCACTCGAACCTCCTAGCCTTCCTACCTTCATCCAACAATGTCTCAGGGGAGTATTGGCCCAACTCTAGGAACTTACGAGCATATTCTGACACAGTCATGTTTTTTTGGACCAACTGTACAAACTCCATCTCTTTTAGATGTCGAAGATGTTTTGGAAGGTACTCTGCATGAAAGGCTACTAGGAACTGTTCTCAAGTAACTAGAAGAGGTAGAGTGGTCTGTTTGAGTTTCCACCAGCGGTCTGCTTCTCCCACTAGCATGTAGGTAGCAAGGGTGACTTTCTATTCAGGAGTTACTTCCAGGGTCTTGAAGGCCTTCTCTATCTCTGCTAACTAGTACTCGACATCTTCAAAAGAGGATCCCCCTACAAAAATAGATGAATTTAATCTCTTGTACCTCTCTATGTAGCCTGGGTCAATCATGGGAGGAACTGAGTCCTGTGGAAGAGGGACTAGGCCATGTTGAGGATAGACTGGGGTGCCTTGCAGTGGTACTTGCTGATACGGTGGGGGCACCGGATTATACTGTGATGGTGTCGGGTGGTACTATGGCTGGGGCACTGAATTATACTGTGGTGGTGCCAGGTGGTACTGTGGAGGAGCAGGGTCGTACTTGAGTTGCTTAGGATCCTCCTACTGCAGGGGTGGCTCAATCTGTGGAAGCGGGGGAGGGTCAGGTAGCTCACTCTTTTCCTCTCGGCCCTGCTCGGCAACAATGAATCTCTCCAGTATCTCAAATATCTGGTCAACATCTTCCCTAAACGAACTATCCCGGGCTGCTCGGTTTAGTGGGGGTCTTCCTCTCCTCATCTCTCTGTACCTGCATTTCACAATAAAGGGTTGACTGATAATTCATTGTTTTGGTGTTTCCCTAAGGATTATTGTGTTAGGAATGGGTCTGAGGAACGCGGCTCTGATACCAATTGTAACGACCCTGAAAATCCAAAAAGAAATATATAATAACTTAAGTGCGGAAGCGAAATAAAATGTTAAGATTTACATTCCTTACACAATAACTTAAAAGTACTGAACAACATTACGGAATTAATTCTTTGAAAGAAACACGAGAAATAAGGAAACAAATAGAAACTAAAAAATATCTAGCATCTACTCGCAATCTTCTTGCGGATTGGGCTCTAGAACCTGGTCCTCTTGATCTAAAATGGTTAAATAAAGGATGAGCTACACTAGCCCAGTAAGGATATCACATTATATCACCGGCACAGAAGTAAAGGTTGGTATAAAATCGAAAACCACTAATGGAGCATTAAATTTAGTAAATTTATTTATCAAATTATAAAATCATTTATCGTTCACTTATCATAGTGGAATTTATGAAAACAACCTATAAAAACCATAATACAATATAGATAATAATTTCATGAACAATCAGCAACATAGAACATATTATAAATCCATATCCATTAACAATAAATCAAACGATAACTGTTTCTCTTTTCACCAGTCTACTAGTATCCATAGGGATTTTCTCGCTACATGTGAACCCTTTCCTTTAACAATCTAAATTACAGGGCCGTCCCCATACCCCCATCTGGTATGAGTGCCAAATTATTAAACCTCAATACCCCGTCTGGTATGAGCACTAAATTACCAAGTCTCCATACCCAGTTCTGTATAAGACAACGTTCACGGTAGGGTTCCCTATATACCCGGTCCGTCCACCATCTCCCATGATATCTAGTAAGGCTGCCATTCCATCTATTCATTTAATCACACAATTTCTTTACCGTTTAACATTCATTTTTTTCGATTCAACAGTAAACACTTCAAATAAATCATACATGCATTCAAGGCCATAAAATAAATCAGATACCATCATGCATATAAACTGTAAAATCAATCAACAAACAGCAGTAGATAATTTTCGGTTCCGGCTCCATTAATAATCCTTAATTAATTATGCATATTTACTAAAATCGCACAAAATACAATATTATTATTTATTTGAACTTTAACTCTATGATAGGGAATAGGGTGAGGGATCCTTACTCGATTTGACGTCCGAAAAGTTAAACTGTTTACTGCGCCTACGGGCGGTCCCTGGGTTCCCTGAATTTTTCTCTAGGAACTGAAACGCGCTAATAGTACCTACAAATATTCCAAATAAACCTAAAATCAGTCCCAGGGCCCACTCGGCCAATTTTAAAAATCCGGCACGCGGCTCCGCCGCGCTCTTGTGACGGCGGCGGTTCGCCTCGGGTTGGCTATTTTTTTGTCATTTTTGGCCAAATTTAGTCAATTTTGCATCAATCCTTGCGAGAAAACACACTTAGGGGCCTTGATTAGCCAAAAAAACAAAAAACTGAAACTCACCAGCGGCGGGGCGCTCCGGTGCGGTGGCTCCTCCGGCTCACGTTGTGGTTGGGTGTTTTAATCTGATCAACCTATAAAGAAAAGAATGGTGATCACAACGGTGGAAAAATTACATCGAACGGGAATCGAGAAGGGCCTCATCGAAGGAGTTTTGTGAAATTTCCCTCGGCAGCATCGCCGGGCTTTGACGATGTTTTCTTGCCAATTGGCCAATCTTTTCACTCCGATTTGGCTATGGGTGAGCTTAAAATTGAATTTCTTGCAAAAGGGAAAGTTTTTACCTTTTTTGGCAGTCGAAAAGGGTTCCGGTGCGATGGCGGTTGGCTCCCCGGTGACTGGGTTGTCTTCTCCGGCGAGGGGTTTTGGTGGCTAGGGTTAGGTTTTGGTGCGGATGGGGGTTATTTATATCCATCTGCTTTTGATCTGGACCGTCTATCGTGTTTGATCTGGACCGTCCGATCGCGATTAAATAGGGAGTGAATCTGGACCGTTCATCGCGATCCAATCTGGGCCATCCATCGCGATTCACTTTGAGCCATCCGATTACATTTGAATCTGGCCGTTCAATCGCATTTGGGAGGGAGTTCATCTAGGCTGTCCGTGCGCACGGGAACGGACCTCAGCCATTCGATTGCGGGCACATGGATCGCCCACGTAGCCTCCCGCATCAGCGTCTCTACCACTTGGCGCGTCCTGGTTGGTTGGGGCTGCTGATCGGGCGTCTGACGTGGTAAATTTTCTTTAAATTGTGTTTTGACCCCCAATTTTACTCCATGTTTACATTAAATTGAAAAAAAACCTATAAAATTATATCTACAATTTAATTCAAATTATATTGAAATAAATTTGGGTGTTACAAAAATAGTAGCAGTAGTAGCAGTCGCAGCAGTAGCAACTTTGGCAGTAGTAGTAGCAACAGAAATAACAGTAACAGTAGAAGTAGCAGAAGTATTAGTAGTAGTAGTAGCAATAGTAATAGTAGTAGTAGTACTAGTAGTATCTATAAATACCCATGTACTTTAAAGCTTTTAGCATCAACCATAAATGAAAACTTAAGTTTCTCAATTTGTCTCTCTTACTTCTTCCTCTCATATTTCAACAAATTTTTATATTCGGCTAGCTTATTTATTCATTTTTTCTAACAAAAGTAAATGAAGCCTAATTGATCATTTTGCGATTTGTAAGTTAATTTGTACATTCAAATTCTTCTTCAATTGAATAAATATGGCTATGAAACTTTTTTTCTCATTTAAATTAATTAATTAATTTCAAGTAAAGAAATCTAAAAAAGTTAGATAATTAATAATACTATTTAAATAAACTAGATTTTTTATGGTGTTACTTATAATATAGTAGTAGTAATAGCTGTAGTAAAAATAGTAACAATAGTAGCTAGCAGCAGTAGCAGCTACATCGCTAGTACCTGTTGTAGCAATAGTAACAATAATAGCAACAATAGAAGTAACAATATTAGTAGTAGTAATAGTATTAGTAGTAGTAATAGTAGTAGTAGTAGTAGTAGTAGAAGGAGTACTAGCACTTATAAACACCCATGTACTTGAAGGTTTTTAGCATCAACTACAAATGAAAACTTGAGTTTCTCAATTAGTATCTCTTACTTTTTTCTCTCATATTTTAACAAATTATTATATTCAGCTAGTCTATCTTTTCATTTTTTTCTAACAAAAACAAATCAAGACTAATTGATTATTTTGCCATTTGCAGGTTGATTTATACATTTAAATTCTTCTTCGGTTGAATTAATATGACAACAAATTTTATTTTCCTCATTTAAATTAATTAATTAATTCAAGTGAGGAAATTTAAAAAAAAATGCGGGATAGTTAATAATGCTATTAAAATGAACTTGATTTTTTGTGTTGTTACATATAATATAATAGAAGTAGTAGTAGCAGCAGTAGCAGCAGTAGTAGTAGCAGTAGCAGTATTAACAGCAGCAGTAGTAGTAGTGGTAGTAGCAGTAATAGCAGTAATAACTGTAACAGCTGTAGCAGTAGTAGCAGTAGTAGAAGTAACAGTAGTAGTAGCAGTAGAAATAGTATTAATAGTAGTAGTAGTATTAGTAGTAGTTGTAGTAGTAGTATTAGTACCTATAAATGCCCATGTACTTAAAGGTTTTTAGCATCAACCACAAATTAAAACTTGAGTTCCTCAGTTAGTCTCTCTTACTTCTTTCTCTTATATTTCAACAAATTATTATATTTAGTTGGCCCATCTATTCATTTTTTCTAATAAAAATAAATAAAAGGCTAATTGATCATTTGTCCATTTGTTGGTTTATTTATAAATTTAAATTATTCTTTAGTTGAATTAATATGACAACGAAATTTTTTTTTTTATTTAAATTAATTAATTAATTTGAGTAAGAAAATCTAAAAAAATGCTAGATAGTTAATAATATAATTAAAATAAGATTTTTTGTGGTGTTAGATATAATGCATTAATAGTGGTAGTAATCTTAATAGTAATAGCAACAGTAATAGCAATAGTAGTAGCAATATTAGTAGTAGTAGTAGTAGTAGTAGTAGTAGTAGTAGTAGTAGTAATAGTAATAGAAGTAGTAGTAATAATAACAGTAGTAGCACTAGCAGTAGTAGAAGTAGTAGCAATAGTAGTAGTAATAGTAGTAGTAGTAGTAGCAGTAGTATTAATAGTAGTAATAGTAGTACTACTACTACCTATATATACTATGTACTTGAAGGCTTTTAGCATCAACCACAAATCAAAACTTGAGTTTCTCAATTAGTCTCTCTTATTTCTTTCTCTCATATTTCAACAAATTATTATATTCAGCTAGCCTATCTCTTCATTTTTTCTAACAAAAACAAATCAAGCCTAATTGTTTATTTTGCCATTTGTAGGTTAATTTGTATATTAAAATTCATCTTCAATTGAATTAATATGATAACGAAACTTTTTTTACCTCATTTAAATTAATTCAAGGAATTTTTTTTTTTAAAAAGTTTTGAATTGTTAATAATACTATTAAAATAAACTAGATTTTTTGTGTTGTGTTAGACATAATTTTATCAAAAATTTTAAATAATTTTGTAATTTAATTTTAATAGAAATTATAGTTCCAACTGTTTAAGTTTAATATAATTTTATTTGAAGATTTATGAAAAAAATAAATAAATTAATTTTAGTATGATTATAATTAAAAAATATATAATAAATAAATAAACTAAAAAATAATTATATGAATCATAGTAAATCTGCTCATTTTACAATGTAAGAATTATATTAAGGACAAAATATTATTTTACTGTTCAAATTTTGATCCATTTTCTTTTGTAATTATAATTGTGTATTTTATTAAAAAAAATAGTTTCAAGTTTTTAAATTTTTTTGAATGATTAAAACAATTAAAAGTAAATATAAGAATTCTTTTAAAGTTGTAAATAATAGGAATATGTTGTCACTTAGACAAAAAATAGTAAGAAGTATAATTGAGCTGAAATGTTTGATTGTATATATAATCTTATCGTTGGATCATCCAAATTTACTTCAAGTTAAATTCACATCCAAAATAACAATGAATGCATAGAAGCCAGTTGGAAAGTAAGTCATATGATCTTTTGGTTCTTTTTCTTTTCAGATGTTGGGTTAAATTTATTCTCAATCTTAATTAAAACTACAATGGAAGGTTAGCAATGATTATTATTATTTTTTTCCTATTTTTTAGAGATATTTATATTTTTTTAGATTAATATGCATATGTCATTAAAAAAAAATTATTTTATTAAAATGTGTATTTTTGTCAATATTTTAATTCACTTTGCTTTGCTCAGAAGGACATATCTCTTGATTTTTCTCTTCCCAAAATTTCTAGACGTGGTTTAGAAATATATTTTTATAAATTCACAAACTTTTGGATAAAAATATGAATATATTAATTTACTAATTATGTAAAATTTATTTTTATTTTTTAATTGAGAAAAATTTTTTATTGATGTTAAATTAGGATGGTCGGCATATGAAGATGAGGAAATTGGATTTTGGCTATCGCAAAGATTTTCTTTTTTAAAGAATTTGGCTACTTACATGAGCTAGGAAAGAGAAGTATTTAGTCCACATAACATACCTAGTTGTCCAATAGGGAATGGTCACTTCCATTGGGCCTCAATAATGGAACAAATACAATATATTATAAAGTTAGAATTGTTGATGAAACTAATAATCATCTTATTGATTTGTGAACACAAAGGATATCAAAATTATGCTTTGAATTTAGGGAGATCTAAAGAGTTTGGTCTTGCCTTTTTTTATGGTGGTCTTGGAAAGTTAAAATGAAATTAATCTTTGTTAAAATTACTTGATAATGTATTATCTTTTCTCTTGAAAGAAATTTTTAAATGTTATATGTATAATATACATATTTGTTTTCTGTATATGTATATATTATTAAGGTGTGGTAGGAAGAAAAAAATATGCTAAAGTATATTTCGCAAGCCTCCATCCCATTCTTGGTTTTATGTTGGGGTGAGATGTACTAGATAATTGTGTTTTTTTGAATTTCATTAATATCATTAAGAAATAAGCAAAGCAAGCATAAAGGAAGTAAATTAAACATGAGAATAGAAAATTTTTATGTTGGAAAAATCTAAATTTTGTAAAACATTAAATTGAACATTTTTATGATATGACTAGATCTAGTCCGATCAATTATAGTATGGATTGCAACCAATATGTATTTTCTTATTTACATTCAATTTTTCTATCTATTAATAAAAATGTATATTCTTATATATATATATTCATTTCATGTCACTTTACTTCATAAATGACACACATATTCATCTAATTAATGAATTAAATGCATCTTTTAATTAATTGCATAAAAAATCGATATTACTTGATGATGTGGCTTAGTGTAGTGTGCACTTCACTAATTGTATGTATACATTTATATATATCTCTCAAATAAGATTAATTCATAAATAATAAAAAGTCTAGTGTCTTCAATTTTTTTTAAGTAATCAATTCATTAAGAGTTACGAAAACATTATAGCAATATTGGGAGGTAAACTCTCCCAAACATACAAACAAGAATGGGAATAACCAGTCTGCACAATGTTATGGGCTACCCTTGCCTTGTCTTCGAAACTTATGGATACATTAGCTCGAAGTGCCAACAGAGTCCTACAATCTTTAATAATGAATCCGAACTCAGAACAATCTTCCCCATTGGTCATCAAAGCATTTTTTACCATTTGTGGGTCCACTTCGACAACACCTGACCAAGTGATATTGGAGATTATATATTGCAGTGAATTATGGTAGCCAAGTAGTTCAGTTAGATAGGGAGATCGGCACCATCATAACCTGTCAGAGAACACTGTCAATACTCTTTCTGCCAAGTCTTGGATGACTACTCCCTATCCTACCTCATAACCCGCATAAAAAATTATACCATCCACATTGCATTTCTAAACCCCAGGCGATGGAGCTTCCCATAGCCAGGACCTTGACTTAGTGCATGAGAGTTGTACCTTGCCTCTGTCTCTATCTTAATGTGTTTATCTCTGTTCATGCGAAAACTTCCTTGCTTGAAAGATGGAAGTCTAATCACTAAACATCCTTCAAGTCCATAGAAATTCATTCCGCTCAAGTCACAGGCGCCAGAAGCAGCAAAGTATCTCCGTTAACTCCCACTTTGCCATTGTTTTAGCTTGATGTTCCATCCATATGAATACGTCGTTGGTCTGTCTTGCCTGGAAGTGTATACCCAGTTTTCGCCAGCAAGCCCTGGCTTCTTTCACAATAAAATAAGACATGCTCGGTGGTTTCCTCATTATCACATCTAGGGCGCACATTCACAATTTCAATCCCTTTCTCATGCAGTGTAGATTTTACCAGGGGGATATTATTTAGGAATCTCCATATGAAATTCTTAACTTTCGGGGGGGGGGGGGGGAGGGGAGGACTTCTGACTACCATAAATACTTCCACATGTTAAATGATTGTTGTGCATGGTTTGTATGAAACCCATCAAATGCTGGTATGCAAATTTTACGATCTATTTGCATCCTTCAAGTGACTCCAAATACATTTGTCAGGCCTGCTTCTCAGGCTTATCAGAATACTCATAATGACATCGACTTCCTCATCCATAATAGACCCCTAACATTTCAGTTGACATTTATTTTTATTTCTTAAAGAGTTTCATCTGATGATGTTGTTTTTACTGGTACCATTGAGGGCATTAAGGATTCCTTCTACAATATGGATAGAAAATACTAATCGCTTAACACTCAAATCCCCATTCCACCTGCAGTAATGGGTATCACTGAACACTTTCTCAAACATGTTCAGTATGAGGATTCGCAACTTGTCTGACTGAGGCCCATCAGTTACCAAAAATTGCTACACACGCACCCTCCTTCTTTAATACATACTAACCGAGTTTCATAGTCTTTCAGTAATTCTTTTATTTTTATTTGTTGTTATTTTGAATTTTCTTATCCCCTATTGTAATATTACTTAATTTATTTATATTATTATGATTTTATTGCTTATTTGGTTCCTTTTTTATTTTTTTAATTAGTGTTTTTTTATTTGTAATTTAAGTTAATATCTTTTTTTATTCTCAATTTTGTTTGTTATTCCAAAAACGTTGTTATCATATCACTTTATCACTTTGGTCAATGATTCATAATTTAATTGTCTATTTATTTTATTCATGTAATTTCTAAATGTACTTACTTTGGTTCTCCATTTGCTTTATTAAGGTATTATTATTATTTTACTATTCTTTTATTTTCAATTTATTATTCTTATGACCTTGTTTATTGATTAATTTTATAAGTGTTTAAACAAGTTTAGTGGCAGACTTCTACTTACCTATGCTTGTCTCTTGGTCTACCATGTTCTTGACTTTAATTTATTTTAAATCACTAAGCTTCTGATTAAAATTTCAAAATCATTTTTTGTATTCAATTGTTGGTTATTTCCTTCATTTCTTTTATTTTTCTATATATACATACATATGCTTATATATATATCCATTGCACATAGATTTATACACTTAATTTTTTTTTTTACATTTAACTACACCCCTATAAATATATGTATTCATAGTAACATTTACTAGAATGACCTATACTCTAGATGGAGTCATGAGTATCCATGCATAACAACCAAAAATTGATGCTAAGTCGAATTAACATAAAATACAGAAAAATTAACTTTGTCTATGACTTCTTCCCTTACAACATTGGTGAAATTTAAAATAGTTAGCCCGTGACATGAGATGTTAACACTTTCAAAAAGCTAGATAATGGTTTAAAGTTTAAAAAATTAAGTCGACACTAACTAATGTTAAGAAATATCCTCCACACCTTATAGATCTCATTATTCCGGCTAATCTTGAGTTTTTTTCTTTGTTTTCGTGCTCTGAAAAGTTGGAATAAATGAACTACACATGCTCAATAAAATCAATTTAATACCCTAACCTCCAAGACTGATAATCGAATACCTCTCTTTTCTTTTTTCTTTACTCTCATAGTTCTTCAATTTTTTATTTGTTGTGGCCATAGCTGATAGTATTGTTAAATGATTACAATATGACTATAGTTTTATTTTCTCTATTTACAGTGACAATGGATACCCATTATTTTCACAATGTACTATAATAACGTCAACACAATATTCAATGATATAGTATGGTCTACACTTACAGTCACAAAACAACACACTTCACACATCAACTCTAACACAATATAGTTTTCATGATAGAAGGCTGACATTTTGGAAAAAAATCAATTAGGGTCTTAAAAGCCAAAAAATAGGATGAATGGCTAAAAGTAACCCGGAAGAATAAATCAAATCTGATAAGGAGAAAAGGACAATTGAATGTAAATTAATTTTAAAATAAAAAATGGAAAAGTATGAATGAACATTGGAGATGGAAAATAGATGAGAAATTAGGGCCTTTTTTGAGGGTGAGTCAAGGGGAGGAAACAACAAAATGTAGGCTTTGTTTGCAATGATTTAGAAACGAAATTTTGAATAAGTGATAGGTGTTTGAGGGAGAGAACGGATGGAGAGATATGGGAATAAATGGAAAGGGTTACAAGGCAGAAAAAGGGAGAGGAATTAGATGGCCATTTAGGGGACTATGGTGTTAAATTGCAAACCTTCCTAAGGAAACATGGGTTGCTATTTCTGGTGTATGGATCAACTTTGTGTGGGTGTGTGGTCAGCTAGTGGCCGAAAAGTGTGTGAAACTAGTGTACCTCATATGTTGTATTATTAACATTTGTGTATTGCATTTATAAGCTATATGTTGTGTTAATAGTTATGTGTGTGTGAGTGGCTAAATATGGGTTAGATTTCACATCCTTTCCTTGTCACATTATGTAACACCCACCCAAACTGTTTTTTCATTTTTTTTATTAATAATTATAATTATTTATTTGCTTAATTTATTATATTATATTATATTATATTTTATTTTAATGAAAAAAGGGGTAAAAAAAAATTACTAAGGATTAAATTGAAAATAATTTTGAGAAAAAGGGGTGAAAAATTGGGTTCGGGGGGTATTTTTGAAAGAAAAATCAAAATTTGGTAGTCAAAACATAATTTAGAAAAATTATGCCATGTCAGACGCCCGGTCAGTAGCCCCGACCAACCAGGACGCGCTAAGTGGCAGAGGTGCTGACGCGGGAGGCCACGGGGGGGAGTAATGTGGGCGATCCCCGTGTCTGCGATCGAACGGCTGAGGTCCGTTCCCACGCATGCGGACGACCCAGAGTGAATCGCGCACGGACATCCCAGATTGGATCATGATGAACGGTCCAAATTTACTCCCTATTTAATCGCGATCGGACGATCAAGATCAAATGTGATGGATGACCCAGATCAAAAGCGGATGGGTATAAATAATCCCATCTGCACCCAAACCCAAACCCTAATCGCCAGAACCCTTCGCCGGAGAAGACAACCCAGCCGCCGGGGAGCCCGCTGTTGCCACCCGCCACATCGGAACCCTTTCTGATTGCCAAAAAAGGTAAAAATTTTCTATTTTGCACGAAATTTAGTTTTAAACCCACCCATGGCCAAATCAGAGTGAAAGAACCAGCCAATTGGAAGGAAAACACCGACGAAGCCCGACAGCGACACAGTAGGGAATTTCACAAACCGCCTCCGATGAGGCCCTTCGCGATTCTCGTTTTGCATAATTTTTTCACCATTGTGATCATTGTTTTCTTCTCTATAGGTTGACCAAAACGAAACACCCAACCGCAATGTGAGTCAGAGGAGCCGCCGCACCGGAGAGCCCCACCGACGGTGAGTTTCTGTTTTTTATATTTTTTTGGCCCATCGAGGCCCTTTAGCGTGTGTGCTCATAGGAATCAATGCAAAATCTACTGAATTAGGCTAGTTTTGGGCCGAAAACGGCCGACCCAAAGCGGACTGCCGCCGTGCTGGACTTTTGAAATTGGCTGAGCGGGCCCTGGGACTGATTTTGGGTTTATTTGGAACATTAGGTACTATAAGTGCATTTCAGTTCCCAGAGAAAAATTCAGGGAACCTAGGGACCGCCCGTAGTCATAGTAAACCATTTAGCTTTTCGGCGTCAAATCGAGTAAGGACCCCTCACCCTATTCCCTATCATAGAATTGAAGTTTAAATAAATAATAATACAGTATTTTGTACAAATTAAATAGATGTGCTAACTAATTACGGATTGCTAATGGAGCCCACACTAGATATTATTCTCTGTTTATTTATTTTACAGTCTAAAAGCATGATAGTATTAGATTTATCTATTTTATTGTTTAAATGCATGTATTACTGCCTTACCGGACAATTGTTTGATTTGGAATTTGAAACATGATTGTATTATCGGATGCATGTTTATTTGTTTATGTGATTATATTTGATTTGGTAATGGAGACTACAAGAAAACAAGAAAGGGGTATGATCAAATAAACAGATAGAATGGCAGCCTTACTAGATATCCTGGGAGATGGTGGACGGACCGGGTACATGAGAAGCCCTACCGTGAACGTTGTCTCATATTGGATGGGTATGGGGATGGCCTGTTTCACCCTCATACCGGACGGGGTATCGAGGTTTAAGGTCTTGCCGCTCATACCGGATGGAGTATGGGGACGGCCCTGTAATTGAGATTATTAAAGGAAAGGGTTCACGTGTAGCGGGGACATCCCTATGAACCTCCATGGATACTACTAGGCTGGTGAAATGAGAAACGGTTATGATTCGGTTTATTGTTAATGGATATGAATCTATGATATGTTCTATATTGCTGATTGTTCATAAAGTTGTGATCTGTATGGTATTATTGTCTCTATAGATTATTTTTTATAAATTCCACTATGGTAAGTGAACAGTAAATTGTTTTATTTTTAATAATAAATGTATTGGTTTAAATTTAGTGCTCTATTAGTTGTTTTGATTTTATACCAACATTTACTTCTGTGCGGGTGATATAGAGTGATATCTTTACTGGCCAGTGTAGCTCTTCCTTTATTTAACCATTTCAGATCAAGAGGACCTGGTTCTAGAGCCCGATCTGTAGGAAGATTGTGAGTAGATGCTAGATACTTTCTATTTTCCATTACTTTTCTTATTTCTCGTGTTCCTTTCAGAGAATTCATTTCGTAATGTTTGTTTAGTACTTTTAAGTTATTGTGTAAGGGATGTAAACCTTAATCTTTTATTTTACTTCCGCACTTAAATTATTATATATTTCCTTTTGAATTTCTGGGGCTGTTACACATTATCTGCTGATTTTCTTTACTGTGTAATGCATTAACCTACTGTAGGTTATTAAATGTGTTGCATAAGTGGATGGCCAACTTGCGGCAGAAATGGGTGTGACACCAAGATATTGAATATAATACCGCTTATTTACTTACCTGGACAAACCGTCCAAAAAATTGAATGTTGTGATGGGTTGTGTGAGTGGCCAAACAACGATCATCTATATAAGAGACTAAAACGACGTCATTTTGGGAGACCCTAAAACGGTGCCATTTTAGGCATAAAAAAAAATAGATGCGTGTTTACCTTTGGTCGAGAAAGGTGAAGAGGCAGAGGTGTGTATGTCTCTGCCACCGGTAAAAAAAAAGAAGAGGAGACCTACACACTGAGGAAGAAGAGTCGTGCAGGACTCTTTTTACCCCTCCTATAAAATGCGAAGGGAGGGAAGGAAATCAGTGCAGGAAGAGAGCGAGAAAGAGAGAGAGACAGAGAAAGAAAGAGAGAGAGACAGAGAGAGAGGAAGGTAGAGAAGGGCTACGGTTACCATCAATCGGCAGACGAAAGAGGAGGGGAAGAAGAAGAAGAAGAAAAAGATAGAGGAGAGGCCAGTGTTGCGCACAATGGTGCGCATGAGAAGAAGATGATATGTTGGCAGTTCGGCATGTGTTTTGCTATTCTGTGGCTCCCTTCGGCGCAATTCCACCAGAGTTGTGTCGAATCAAAGGGCGCGAAGTGCTAAACGGTGAATTTCAGCCAATCCATAGTGGTTATCAATGGCAAAGAGCAATGATGCATGGTGATCTTTTAGAGGTGCGTGTGGAGGCGCACAAACTTCCATTGGTTCCACACAGTGAGTCCTAGGAACCCAATTCGGGTAGATGTGTTCAAAAAACCCTGATGGTTTACCATTTTATATTTAGGGTTAATTAATCCTATTTAATTTTAATACAATAAATTATTTATCCAGTTTAGAATTAAGAATAAGTCTGGACATGGATGTTTGAAATTTGGGGATAACCAATTCATTACTAACCTGATATGAATATCACTATAACAGGTTGATCTTGTACATTAGAGATAATTTCACGAACAAGATTTAGATGGAAATTAGGTAATTGCGTAAGTGATTACAAATGTAGTTTAATCTTTCTAAGATACTAAAACTGTAATGTTTAATAATTTATAATTAGGTGCAGGATTCTGACAAGATTTTACTATTGATTGTTGTGTTCCTATTTATGTTTACTACTGAAATTGCTGATCAATTATTTTGCTATATTTTGGTAACTGAATTTGTATATCTATTGGTTGCTATGTAATTGAGAGTATATTAAGGATATGTAGAAGAGTCTAGGCTGGTGAATAGTTACAGTATACGTGTTATAGGTATAGAATATATTAAATAATAGAAATTAAAAAATTTATTAGAGAGTTAAAATAAATAAATAGACATTACAAGATTTGGGAAACCCATTTAACCGGTATCACCGAGGGGTGGGTGTGTGTATAGTCTTTTGTCATGTGACTTTGGTGAACCCTACCCATGGATATGACTTTAGCCAGATGTGGTAAAGCGGCAAGTACTATGAAACTGTAAACTAAATACTGTATACTGTATACTGCAAACTGTAAATTGTGAACTGAATCATAACGTATGCATGTCGTAGAGGGGATCCTTACTGCTCTCCTTGATACCGGTAGAAATTGCATCTCGCGATAAAACTATTATTAATATGATATAAATCGATAAGAATAAATAGAGAGTCATGTATAATGTTTATAATACTAAAATACTAAATTAATATCTACTGAACTGCTTATTGTCTAAATTATGATACTGAATACTGAATTATGCTATTTATTGAACTATTTATACATTGAGTTGTGATATTGAAATAATGAATTTTGAATGTTTACCGAATAAACTGATTTATAAGATTTGGTTAATGAATTTGGGTGTAGATACCACGTGCTTTAAGAATTAAAGAGAAAAGTGTTAAACCATCTCCATCGGTAATTTTATATTTTGTACCAACTTGGACAGATTATCCAATTATTTGTTAGCACTTACATGCTTATTGAGCATATTAAGCTCACCTTATTTATTATTCATTTTTTTCAGATCAAGATATTCAGAACTCCGCTACTGAACAGTGAAAAAGTTGCTAAAATATCATTTAATTTTTATTTTAATTCGAATAGTACATAATGTAAGGGATGTACTTTTTATTACTTTAAAATTTGTTGTGCGAAGTATTCTTATAGATTATTTTATCATGTTATGGTGTGCGTACGATCAGGACTCTGAATGGGAGTTTGAGCTGTTACAGGTTAAATATGTGTTTGACATTCAATATAAAATGGTATATGTTGAGTTGGAAAATAGAGTGGTGGAAAATACCAAAGGATGCAGGTATGTAAAAATAGAATGTGCGTGGAGTGGTTGTTGGTATTATCGTTCTAGTTACTATGTGGGCATGCAGATTGGAGGCATATTAGTATGGAATTATTAAGAAGAAGAAAATGAGCACTTAGGGACTATGAGCAGGAAAAATTAAGTTGAACATAGGTTGAAGAGTGAGGAAAAATACCCTGAAATAGGTAAACCAAAATGTGAAAGATGGAATTGTAAATTGTAAGGTTAAAATTTGAGAATATGTAGCAGATGGTTATTGTATTGGGAGGGTGGTTTAACCTGCAAAGGAGTGCCTGAAAGGGGTGACTATGTAGACCAAGGATGAGGTAAAATATGGGTTATGAAATAGGAGTTGTCGTGGTAATTATGCTGAAATTCAAGGGAAAATTAGGTAGTAGTGTGATGGGAACAATATAAGCAGAGGGATAAATGGCTATTTGAGTGGGAGAGTGATGACAAAGAGTAGAGAGACAACTGGGGACAAGTCAGGGAAGTGGATAACAGGCTATTTGTATCTATGAACTTTAAGGAGAGTCTAAGATATCTAGAATTTTCCTATAGAGGGGAAAAAAGGGACAATCTGGAGTGAGAGAGAGAATTTTATTGATTTCAATACATTGTTTAAATTTAAATTTAAATTTAACTTTATGGGCATGCGTAGGCTCATTCTTGTTTATTTACAGATGCAGTGAAGCAGGAATCAAGATAGGATTCACCACAGGTGGAATCCAATACATAGGGGATACAAGAAGAGAATAAGCGATATTTACACCATTATACTCATACGAACATAATAACTAAAATTAACACATATGTATAAGACCATCTTTATTATTCACTGTGGTATAACGTATGTTGATAGGAAGCCAAGGAACACTTTGACTGTGTTGAATTAGATGATGATGAATTTGAGAAGCATGTATTACTAGTATTTTAAAATAGAATGCCTTCACTATTATATGTTAAGTAATTTGAGTTAAGAGAAACACCCACCAGGGTGAATGAGTTATTGCATTATAATGCAGATTCTGATTGCTTGAGGTGCTGATCTGGGCCTACTAAGTGATTTATGTCCATCTTGTTATTTAATGTTGTTTTTTCAAATCAAATAAAATAGGAGGGTGATCCCGATCTAGTCAACCTAGTTTTGGAAGCATGGAGGAGACAATAAAAGGAAAACTAAAGTTGTATAGGAGTAAGATTAAATAGAGGTGCATACAGTGAATAGGAATACAAGAACAATGCTTCTGAAAAAGAGAAGAAGAAAAAACAGCAGGAGGCAGTAGGATAGATAAAGAAAATTTATACATTTAGTTTGTAGGATTTTAGAACTATATAAATGTATGAACACATGTTTTGGATCTTCTCAGATTTTGTTTATCTGATATATATATTTTCTTGATATGGAAATTTATGAGTACTTGTGTATGGGTTTCCGGGCTGGGTCATTACACTGTGTGAAGTGATGCATGATTTTAAAATATTTTTTTTTATTTCTAAACTTGTGTATGTTTAAATTCACAAAATTATGTATTAGTTAATAATAAAAAAGTATAGTGAAATTAATTATTTCTGAAATTATTTTTTTCGGAAAATATTTTGCCTTTTATGAAAAAGACAATTATTTTATTTTACTTTGCTTATTTCATAATATATAAACTTTATAATAGAAACATGTATACACATCAATACAATTGCTTATTTCATAAATATATAAACTTTATAATAGAAACACGAATACACATCAATATATTTTATAACTTTTATATTTTATAAATAAAAGTTATAAAACTACTTTTTGGTTTGCTATTTGATTAGGTTACTAGAAAAACATTGGTGATCTTTCTATTTGATAACATCCTAAATATTATAATTTTAAAGAATATCAAAATATTTATTAAATTGAATATTCTAATAATTTGACGAATTAATTACTTTTAACAAAATTAATTATTTTTTTATTATTAAAAAATAAAATAATACTTAAAAACTTATTATTAAAAATCAGCAACAAGAAGCAAAAAAATTAAGTTGTATAAGAAAATAATAATATGCAGAAAATTAAAGAATACAAAAAAAAGAAATGGACCAGGCTTGTAGCTGTAAGAGGAGCACTTGCCTGGTTGCACACTAGAATGCAACAAAAGAAAAGAACAAGAAGAATAAGAAGAACAAGAAAAGATGAATAAGTAGTAGTAGTAGTAGTAGCAGTAGCAGTAGCAGTAGCAATAACAACAGTAGTAGTAGTAGTTTTAGTAATAGTTGTAATACCTGAAAATAGAATTTAGTCCGAGATTAATTTTAAATTTTAAAAAATGTATAAAAATATAATTTTGAAATTAATAAATTTTTATTTAAAGTAAAATTAGGAAAAAAGCAGGTTGAGGATGAAATTGAAAATAATTTTAGGAAAAAATAGTGAAAATTTGGGTTCGAATGGTATTTAAGAAAGAAAAATTAGAAATTAGGGGTCAAAACGTAATTAAAAAAAAATTTGCCACGTAGGACCGCCTAGTCAGTAGCCCCAACGAACTGGAGCATGCTGCGTGGCAAGGCACGCAGACTCAGCGCCAAGCGTGAGGCCACGCTGGCAATCTACGTGCCCACGATCGGATGACTCATAAGCATTCTCGCGCGCATGGACGGTCCAATTCCGTTCCCTCCTCATGCTCGATCGGACGGTCACGATTAAATGTGATGAACGGCTCAAATTTGTTCCCTCTTTAAACGCGATCGGATGGTCGAGATCAAATCGCGATGAACGATCCAGATTCATTTTTTCTTTAAACGCGATCATACGGACGAGATCAAACGTGATGAATGGTCCAGATTTAAGCGAGATGGGTACAAATATCGCACATCACACTGAACCCAAACCCTAGCCACTAGTCTCCAGCCAGAGAAGAAGAACCAATCGCTAGAGAAGGGAGCCGATCGCTGCCCGCCGCCACGCCAGAGCAACTTTCGACAGCCAAAAAAGGTAAAAATTCTCCTATCTGCTCAGAATTTGATTTGGAGCACCCCCATGGCCAAATAAGAGCAAAAGGAATGGTGCATGAGCCAGAAACCATGGGCAAAGCTCGGTAGCACTACCGTGGGCAAAACCCAAAACTGCCTTCGATGAGCCCCTTCTTGTTTCCCATTTCGTGCGATTTTTCTACTATTGTGTTCAGCGTTCTATTTTCTACAGGTTGATCGAAGAAAAATGTCCAGCCGCGAAGGTGAGCTGGTGGAGCTGTCGCACCAAAAAATCTCGTTGCTAGTAAGTTTTTGTTTTTGGACCTTTTTTGGCCAACTGAGGCACCCTAACGTGTTTTCTCGCAGGGATGGGTATAAAACCAGCCGAAATTGGTCAAATCTGGTAAAAAACGATTAGGTCGAGGCAAACCACCATCGTAGGTGGCGGTGTCGTCACCAAAGCACGGCAGTGCCGCCGTTCCAGAATTTTAAAATTGACCGAAAAAAGTTTTTAACTCCGATTTTGGATTTTTTGGGGTATTTTTAGGTACATGAAGCGTGTTTTAATCTTCGCAGGAAAACTCAAAAAATCTAAGAACCGCTAGTAGGCGCAATAGAAAGTTTAGTATTTTGGACACCAATTTGGATAAGACTCCCTCACCTTATTCTCTGTTATGGAATTGAAGCTTAATAATCGATAAAATGATATTTTGTGTAATTTAAAAAATTTGAGAATAATTATAGGTTACCAATGGAGTTGGATATTGGTTAGTCATTTATTTGTTGTCATGTTTAACTGATTGCTGAATTTATGCTGTAAATACATGATGATATACTGGAATGGTTAAATGGTTCAATTGTACTTCTTTGATATATATTGCTTGTCTTGCGTGATTTATGGCTGATTTGAGAAATTGGTAATTAACACGCAAACAGAAAATTGTTTGGTCATGTGAATTAATGGTAGACTTACTAGATATCTTTGGAGATGGTGGACAGACCGAATACATAGGCAACCCTATCATGAACGTTGTTTCATACCGAATAGGGTATTGAGGATTGATATTTTAGCGCTCATACCGAATGGGGTATGGGGATGGCCCGATTCACCCTAATACCGGACGGGGTATTGACGGATAGTATTTTTGGTGCTCATACCAAATGGGGTATGGGAACGACCGATTAGTTAAAAATGTTGAATATTGGTTCACGTGCAGTGAGACATCCCTATGGATCCCCAGGGATACCAGTAGGCAAATAAAAAAGGAAAAGTGGTTGTTATTGCTCACTCAAAAATGAGATTGAAATGTTATTTGAGTTATTGTCTCTATAGGACAATTTTAGAAATCTCGCAACGGTAAATATATGCAATAAATGATTTTTTTTATGATAAATGAATTTACTTAAATCAAGAGTTTCATTGGTTGTTTTTATGATTTTTACCAACCTTCAATTTTTGTATCGGTGAGTAGTGTGATATTCTTATTGAGCTAGTGTAGCTCACCCTTTCATTAAGTATTTCTTACCAAGAGGACCAAGACCCAGATCCCGATCAACAAGAGGATTGTGAATAAATTCACCACTCAGACTCCCTTCAGAAGTTAGTGAAGGTCATCCTAGAATATTTAGTTATTGGCTTTTTATTTATTTCCTTGATTTTCATAATTTCTTTTAGAAGTGACATTCCCCTAGCCCTATTGGGCATTCTAAATTATTGTGTAAGGAATTTAAACCCTAAATTCTATTATTTCGCTTTCGCATTTAATTCATGACTTTATTTTTTTTAAGTTTCAGGCTTTTACAACAGTAGCAATATTAGCAGTAACAGTAGCAGCAACAATAGTATCAATACTAATAGTAGTAGCAGTAGCAACAGTAGAAGTTGTAGTAGTAGTAGCAGCTATACTAGTAGTAATAATAACAACAGTAGTAACAGAGTAGTAGTAACAGTAGTAATAACATTATTGGTAGTAGTAGCAGTAACAGTAGTAGTACTATTACCTATAAATACCCATGTACTTGAAAGCTTTTAGCATCAACCACAAATCAAAGCTTGAGTTTCTCAATTAGTCTAGTATACTTTTTCCTCTCATATTTCAACAAATTATTATATTTAGTTAGCGTATCTCTTCTATTTTTCTAACAAAAAATAAATCAAGCCTAATTGATCATTTTGTCACTTGTAGGTTAATTTCTACACTCAAATTCTTCTTGAATTGAATTAATATGACAATTTCTTTTCTTATTTAAATTAATTAATTAATTTTAAGGAAATAAATCTGAAAAAAATCCTAGATAGTTAATAATACTATTAAAATAAATTAGATTTTTTGTGGTGTTACATATAATACAGTGTAATGGCAGTAGTAGTAGTAGCAGCAGTAGTAGCAGTAGCAGTATCAGTAGTAGTAGCAGTAGCAGTATCAATGGTAGCAGCAGTAACAGTTGCAGAATTTTAATTAATTGTTTAATTAAAATTCTTATTACAATTAAAAATTTATGTAAATAATTAAATTTAAAATTTATAAAAATAATGTAATTTATTTATTAAAATATTTATTGTGTGATTCATATATAATATTATATCAATATATAAAAAACTTTGTATAGATAGTGGACAAAATATGACCCATCTGTGTTGGACTTTTCTGTTAGGGACCAATTTGAAGCAAATGTTTGGGTCAAGCTTAAATTAGTTTTTCAGATGACATAAAAAAAAAGAAAAAAAAAACCCCAAAAAAGTTCAATGGTTTATAATTATATATATTCTATATTTCCATCTCAAATCCAATTATGTGAGTATTATCCCAATAAAAAAAAGGGAAGAAACTTTAAAATTTTAAAAGGAAATAAGAGATCAATGGTCCAGATCTCATTCCGTAATGGAAGGCTATGATTTAATTTTAGCTGCTATATAAAAGGCATTGTTTCTACACAAAAAAAGGAGGAAACCCTAACACCAAATTTTGTTCATGGTGAATGATAAAATTTTAATGTATGGTACTCCATGGCTGTAAGAAAATCATGTTTGTTTTAACTTCTAATGGTAGCGAGCGGTATCTGACTGGTAAATTTAGAATAAATTTTAAACTACCGAATCGATGGTATGTGACAGACAGGTTACTTTGTTTTCCCTTATACCCCCATATAATATACTTAATTCAATTTTTATCTTCACAAATTATTATTTATTTTATTAAATATAAAAATTTAATTTGATTATGTGAAATAATTACTTATTTAAATACAAATGTAATTATATTGGTAAACAATTTCTTTATTTTTTCATTATATACTTCTTATATACTATTTACTATTACATATAATAGGTAGGGGTAAATTAGTAATTTAACTAAAAATACAACCATATCATCCTATCATCCAAACAAAAATATGCCATTAACATACATTATTATATAATCATCCAAACATAAAAATATTTGTCATTCTCATCCTGTGTTAGTGCCTTTCAATCATTATCATTACCATATATTAATTAACCATTACTAAAATTTATCTAAACATGTTGTAAGGGAGAGAGAGAGGTTGTCGACGAATGGTAAGGAAGGTAAAGAGAAAGACGAGCGAATGACAGAAACAACAACCAGACCAACATTGTTGTTGTGTAAGATTATTTCAGCCCTTTTCGATTCGAATTTGAGTTTAAAGTGCATGTTAATTCATGCATTAGGAAGATTTAGAATGGAAATATGGAAAACAGAGTAAGGTATAGCATCATATGAATTTACAAATGGGATACATACATTTGTATGTCCTTATCTTCGAAATAAATGTTAAATATGGGCGTGTTAGTGTTTGAAGAAGAGGACTCGTATGTGTTGGTGGTTCGAGTATTCCGTGCATAAATATGGTGAGATATGGCAAAGATAATGAGATGAGTTTCATCAAGTAATGGTTCAGGAAACGAAAACAAGAAAAAAAAAAGAAGAGGAAAAGAAAAATCTGGAAGTACACAAGAGTTGTTGAGGAAAATATAGGTAGTGACCGAGAGTGGGAGAAGGGATTCCGGGTAGGTGCATTCAACCAAATAAATTCTAAAAATAAACTGGAGATAAAAACCTGACAAACCAAACACATAGAGGGGAAGAATAATAAGGGAAGGTGTTCAGGGTGATGGAGGATAGTGAACCAAATAAAGTTAGGTTGAAGGAAGCTCTCAAACGACTCACATAATTAATTTAAAGATTTATTACTGGGAATAATACTAGACTAGAACTGTTGAATGTAAGCCTTGAAGGGAGTTGAGTGTTGAATCTAGAATATGTTGGGTAAAAACGAGACAAAATTGGGAGGGTTAGATGATCCAAACCAGAGACTAGATGTGGGATGGGATTGAGCTGAAACTAAAATATATTTTTCTGTGTTGATGATCTCTCGTTGTGGTGTATGTGTGGCCTATGTTAGCTGTATGATGTGGAACAGCTGACCCATGCTCAGTTAGCAGAGTGGACCGAATATCAGAGGGTTGGAATTGGAGTGAATCTCCCAAATGCATGTGATAAATAAGGCCAGAGATGTAGTCGAGAAAGAGAAGGCTCTGAAGGGCTTGGTTCAATGTGTAAAGTGCAAGCTTTGTGTATGTGCGTGCGTTACACTCTGGTGTGACCAATGCAAATAGGGAGTTGGGCTGGTGGAGCCGAGTGTGAAATCTAGTGGGAAAGAAATTAAAGAAAAACATATATAAAAGAGGTGTAATGATGAGAATAAAAATTGGAAATATAATTAGTTAAGTTCAGTGGTTGTGTTGAATGATCTTAGTGATATGTATGTCCTGTTATAATGTTCCAACTTGCTAGAAAAATTACTGCATGTGTCTAAATTCTAGAATGGATGAAACATAATAGTATAGGTAAATGAGTATAGTTCTGCAAGATAGGTAAAGAGGTAAGTAATTTAAATGTGGATATTTTATTAAATGTGCATAATCTAATTCATAATTGAATGTCTTGAAAGTGTTTTGAAGAAACTTGTAGGATGAGAATATGTAACATCCCAAAAATCGAATAGTGTACCTAGAAGTATGTTGGAAAGATTTAGTAGAAATAAAATTTTAAAACACTATAAAAGGTGAAAAGACCAAATCTCATAGGTTTTTTTTTAAAAAGAGGAGCAATATGGAGATGATATTGGGGCTAGATGGTAAGGATTTCAAAAAAAGAAGGGAAATTTTTGAATTTAAAAAAAGAAATAAAACCAATGATGCAAATCTACCCTTGACATCGAACAATCCTCACAACCCTTATAAAAACTTCTTCTTCTCAACCATTTGGGGGGGGGGGGGGGGAACCCTAACAGAAAAGGGAGGGTTGATTGCGAGAGAGAGATAGTGAGATCGACTCAGAGGAAAACAAGCTGAATGAGTATGAGATTCTAGAGAGGAAGTAGGATCTTAAAATAGCTAGTCTGATCGAGAGAAGGATGGGTAGAAAGAGTCCAAAGATCTAAATAGGAACCGATGGTAATGTGTTACTGCGTCGCCAAGGAGCACTTGAGAGAGAACAGACATTAGAAGTAAACATCCACGCAGTGGCAGGAGGTAAGACAAATTTGGGTTTCAAACACCAAAATTGAGATTTATATTTTTAAATTCCTTCTTTCGGAGGATGTATGCATGATTGGGGTTGAAAAAAAAAGGGAAGATATTTGAACTTGTAATAGAATGTTAGATGGTGCATCATAAAAGGCGAAATCTGAAAGTGTATATAGATATGTGATGATGCAAAAACAAGGTAAGAGAATCGAGGTGAAAGGGTTTTCATGATAGAAGGCTAAAATTTTGGAGAAAATCAATTAGGGTCTTAAAAACCAAAAAAAATGATGAATGACTAAAAGTAAATCAGATTTGCTTGAGAGAGTGGGACAGCTGAATGTAAATTAATTTAAGAATAAAAAATGAAAAAAGTATGAATGAACACTGGAGAAAGAAAATAGATGGGAAATTAGGGCTTGTTTTAAGGGAGAGCTAAGGGGAGGAAATAACATAATGTAGGTTTTGTTTGTAATGATTTAGAAACAGAATTGTGAATAAATGATAGGGGTTTGAGGGAGAGAACGGATGGAGAGATATGGGAATAAATGGAAATGGTTACAAGGAAGATAAAGGGAGAGGAATTAGACGAACTTCTAAGGGACTATGATGTTAAATCGAAAACCTTCCTAAGGAAACATAGGTCACTATTTCTGGAGTGTGGCCAGCTGGTGGCCGAAAAGTGTGCGAAAACGGTATACCTTATATGCTATATTATTAACAATTATGTATTGCATTTGTAAGTTACATGTTGTGTTAACAGTTGTGTGTGTATGAGTGGCCAAATATGGGTTGGCTTTTACATCATTTCTTTGTCACATTATCTGTTGATTTTCTTTACTATGTAATGCATTAACCTGCTGTAGGTTATTAAATGTGTTCTATAAGTGGATGGCCAATTCATGGCCAAAATGGGTGTGACACTAGGATATTGAATATGCTGCTGTTTATTTACTAAACTTGAAAAACTATTTATTTTCTTCAATTGAATTAATGTGGCAACAAAATTTTTATTTTCTTTATTTAAATTAATTAATTAATTCAAGTAAGAAAATCTGAAAAAAATTGAATAGTTAATAATACTATTAAAATAAACTAAATTTTTTTATGGTATTATATATAATGTAGTAGTAGTAACAGCTATAACAACAGCAGCAGCAGCAGTAGTAGTAGTAGTAGTAGTAGTAGCTGTAGTAGAAATAATAGTAGTAGTAGCAGTAACAGAAGTATCAATAGTACCTGCTGTAGTAGTAGTAGCAATAATAACAGCAATAAAAGTAATAGTAGTAATAGCAGTAGCAATAGTATTAATAGTAGTAGTTGTAGTATTAGTAGTAGTAGTAGTAGTAATAGTAGTAGTAGTAGTAATAGTACTATTACCTATAAATACTCAAGTACTTGAAGGCTTTTAACATCAACCACAAATCAAAACTTGAGTTTCTCAATTAGTATCTCATACTTCTTTCTATCATATTTCAATAAATTATTATATTCAGCTAGCTTATCTATTCATTTTTTTTAACAAAAACAAATGAAGCCTAACTGATCATTTTTCTATTTGTAGGTTGATTTATACATTCAAAATCTTCTTCAATTGAATTAATATGACAATGAAACATTTTTTTCTCATTTAAATTAAGTAATTAATTCAAGTAAAAAAATCTCAAAAAAAAAAAATGCTGGATAGTTTAAATGTTATAAAAATAAACTTGATTTTTTGTATTATTACATATAATGTAGTAGTAATAGCAATAGCTTTAACAGTATTAGTATTAGTAGTGGTAACAATGATAATAACAGTAGTAACAGTAGTAAAAATAATAGCAATAGTAACAGTTGTAGCAGTAGCGACTTTAGTAGTAGTAGCAACAATAAAAGTAATAGTAGATAGTAGAAGTGGCAGAAGTATTAGTAGTAACAGTATTATTAATAGCAATAGTAGTAGACGTAGTAGTAGTACCTATAAATATCCATTTACTTAAAAGCTTTTAGCATCAACCACAGATCAAAACTTGAGTTTTTCAATTCGTCTCTCTTACTTCTTCCTCTCATATTTCAAAAAATTATTATATTCAGCTGGCCTATCTCTTCATTTTTTTAATAAAAATGAATCAAGCCTAATTGATCATTTTATCATTTGTAGGTTAGCCTAATTTCAAGTACAGAAATCTGAAAAACAAAAACTGGATAGTTAATAATACAACTAAAATAAACTATAATTTTTATGGTGTTACATATAATACAGTAGTAGTGGCAGTAGTAGTAGCAGGAGTAGCAGTTACTGTAACACCCAATTATTTTATTTTTTTTATGTTATTTTATTTTATTTCTATATAAATATAAATGTGTTAATTGAATTGAATTTAAATTAATTTATTTTAATTTGATTAAACGAAAATAATAGTAATAATAATAATAAAAAGGGTAAAAAATAATTGAGGATTTAATTGAAAATAATTTTGGGAAAAAAGGGTGAAAATTTAGGTTCTGGGGCTATTTTTTAAAGAAAAATCAAAAAATGAGGGTCAAAACGTAATTTAGAAAAGTTACACCACGTCAGCTGCCCAGTTAGTAGCCCCAACCAACCAGGACGCGTTAGGTGGCAGAGACGCTGACGCAGGAGGCCACACGGGGGGAGCCACGTGGGCGATCCGCATGCGAGCGATCGAACGACTGAGATCCGTTCCCGCTCGCACGGACGACCTAGATCAAAACTCATGCGGACGGCCTGAATTGCAATGCGCACGGATGGCCCAGATTGAATCGCAATGAACGGTTCAGATTCACTTCTTATTTAATCGCGATCGGACGGTCCAGATTAGAAGCGATGGACGGCCCAGATCAAAAGCGAATGGGTATAAATAACCCCATCCGCACCCAAACCCTAACCCTAGTCACCAGAGCCCCTCGCTGGAGAAGGCAGCTCACTCCCCGGGGAGTCAACCACTGCTACCCTCTGCCGCAGTGGAGCAATTTTCGGCCGCCAAACGTGGTAAAAATTCTACCCTTTGCTCAGAATTTGATTCCAAACCCACCCATGGCCAAATCAGAGTGAAAGAGACGGCTAATTGGTCGGAAACGTCGCCGAAGCTTAGAGGCGCCGCCGAATGTTTTGATTTTCGCCTCCGATGAGGCCCTTCCCGATTCCCGTTCGATGTGATTTTTCCATCATTGTGATCACCGTTTCCTCCTCTACAGGTTGATTGGAGCAAAACACCGAACTGCAACGTGAGCCGGAGGAGCCACTACACCGGACAGCCCCACCGCCAGTGAGTTTCGATTTTTTACGTTTTCTCAGCCCACCGAGGGCCCTAAGTGTGTTTTCTCACAGGAACTGATGTAAGCTTGGCTGAATTCGGCCAAAAATGGCCAAAAACAGCAAACCCGAGGCGGATCGCCGCCATGGGCAGCGGCATCGTCGCTGGAGCAGGCGGAGCTGCTGTGTCAAAATTTTAAAATTGGTCGAGTAGGCCCTGGGTCTTATTTATGGGTTATTTGGGACATGTGTAGGTACCGTAACCGCGTTTCAGTTCCCGAGAAAAAATTCAGAGAACCCAGGGACCGCCCATAGGTGCAGTAAAAATCTAGTTTTCAGCTCGAATCTAGTAAGGACCCTTTACCCTATTTCCTATCATAGATGTGAAGCTTGAATAAATAATAATACGGTCTTTTGCACAACTTAGATAAATATGGATAATTAATTACGGATTGCTAATGGAGCCCAAAATCGGACATTGTTCTCTGTTGATTACTGTTGATTTATTTTACAGTTTAAAGGCATGATGGTATCTAGTTTAGGGTTTTAAATGCATGTATTACTGTCTTACTTGATCACTATGTGATTTTAGAATTTAGGATATGATTATATTACCGGGTGCATATTTATTGTTTATGTGATTATGTTCAACTTGGTAACGGAGACTAAGGGAAAATAGATAAGGTGACAGTCTCACTAGATATCTTGGAAGATGGTGGATGGACCGGGTTCATAGAGAACCCCACCGTGAATGTTGTCTCATACTAGACGGGGTATGGAGACTTGGTCGTTTGGCACTCATACCGGACGGGGTATGGAGACTTAGTCATTTGGTGCTCATATCGGACGGGGTATGGGGACAGCCCTGGAATTAAGACTATTAAGGAGAATGGTTCACGTGTAGTGGGGACACCGCTATAGATCCCCATGGATATTAGTAGGCTGGTGAAAATGAGAAATGGTGATAATAAGTTATTGTTAATGAATACGGATTTATGAGATGTTTTATGTTACTGATTATGCATGAAATTGTGATCTGTATGATGTTATTGTCTTTATAGGTTATTTTCACAGGTTCTCCAAGGGTAAAAAAAAGAGTAAATGATTTTATTTTAAATAAATGTATGGGTTTAAAATTTGTGCTCCATTGGTTATTTTTTGTTTTCTACTAACTTTTTCTTATGTGACGGTGATATAGTGTGATGTCCTTACTGGGCTAGTGTAGCTCATTCCTTATTTAACCATTTCATATCAGGAGGACCTGGTTCCCGAGCCCGATCTATAAGAAGACTGCGAGTAGATGCTAGATACTTTATAGTTTCCTTTATTTTTCTCATTTCTCGTATTTCTTTCAGAGAACTTATTCCGTGATATTGTTTAGTACTTTTAAGTTATTATGTAAAGGATGTTAATCTTAATCTTTTATTTCGCTTCCGCACTCAGATTATTATATATATTTCCTTTTGAATTTTTGGGGCCGTTACAGTTGGTATCAGAGACGTTCCTTGGACCTATCCCTTACACAATAATACTTAAAAAAACACCAAACAATGAATTATCACTCAACTCTTCCTTGTGAAATGCAGGTATAGAGAGATGAGAAGAGAAAGACCCCCACTAAACCAGGCAGTCCGGGAGGGTTCGCTCAGGGAAGACGTGGACAGGATATTTGAGATGTTAAAAAGACTCATTGCAGCCCAGCAGGGCCGAGAGGAAAGGAGGGAGCTACCTGACCCTCCCCCGCTGCCACAGGTTGAGCCACCACTGCAGTGAGAGGATCCTGAGCCACCTCGGTACGATCCTACTCCTCCACAGTACCACTCGGTGCCACCGCCGCAGTACAATCCGGTGCCCCAGCCACAGTACTGCCTGGCACCGCCATAGTATAATCCAGTGCCCCTACCGTATCAGCAAATACCACCACAAGGGCTCTCAGTCTATTCTCAGCCTGGCCCAGTCTCTCTTCCACGGGACCCAGTTCCTCTCACGATTGATCCAGGCTACATAGAGAGGTACAGGAGACTGAACCCATCTACTTTATTAGGAGAATCCTCTTTTGAAGATGCCCAGTACTAGTTGGCGGAGACGGAGAAGACCTTCAAAACCCTAGGGGTGACTCCCGAGCAGAGGGTCACCCTCGCTACCTACATGCTGGTGGGAGAAGCAGACCGCTGGTGGGAACTCAAGCAGACCACTCTACCTGTTCCAGTTACTTGGGAACAGTTCCTAGCAGCCTTTCATGCAGAGTACCTCCCAGAGCACATCCGACATCTGAAGGAGATAGAGTTTGTCCAGTTGGTCCAGGGGAACATGACTGTGTCAGAATATGCTTGCAAGTTCCTGGAGTTGGGCCGATACTCCCCTAAGATGTAGATGGATGAGGGCAGGAAGGCTAGGAGGTTCAAGTGGCACCTCTGCCCAGAGATCAAGCAGCATTTTTTTGTACTGGAGCTCAGGACTTATTCGACCATTCTGGCCAAGGCACAGTTAGTGGAAAGAAGCCTCCACACCCTTCCTCAGTCAGCAGGGAACCACAAACCCTCAACTCCACCCCACAGACCAGCACCTACTGCACCTGTCCAATAGAACAAGAGGCCTAGGCCGGTGATCCAGGCTCCCCCTCAGGCTCCAGTTGTAGGACATGGTAAAATATGTCAGCATTATGGCAGGGATCATGGGACCGACCCTACTACCATCTCAATAACACCTATCGCATATGTGATAGTGCCTAATATTATGCGAGAGAGTGCCCAAGGAACCAGAATCAAGGTAGACCTCTTATCTAGGGCAGGGCTTACAATCTCACCCAGCAGGATGCTGAAGCCAACCCGGACGTGGTACAGGGTATGTACACTATCTGTAACTATCTTACACATGTTTTGATTGACACTAGTGCATTGTATTCATTTGTTTCACCTATTTTTACATCAAAATTTAATGTATTACTTAATAAACTTGATTCTATGTTGTTTGTGTCTATTTCTGGGAGTATGACACTATTGGAAGAAGTTGTCTACAGAGCTTGTGTCGTAGAGATAGCAGATAAAAAATTTAGTGTAGACCTAATAGAATTAGACACGAGGGATTTTGATGTAATTTTAGGAATGAATTGGCTAGCAGCGTACCACGCCACCGTAGATTGTTTTAGCAAGAAGGTTGTATTCAATCCTCCTAATGAGGAGCCATTTACAAATTAATAACATCATTTAGTACTTATTCCTTGATGGCAAGTTTTCTTATTTATCGAGTACCTTAACCTTGCTATTTCCTCTAATTAGGCAAACCCAAGAAAGAGAATTGTATTCAAGAGATTCCGGTAGTCCGAGACTTTCCATGTGTGTTTCCAGATGAACTACCCGGACTGCCAGTGGACAGGGAAGTCAAGTTTACCATAGATCTAAAGCCAGGCACCCAACATATTTCAGTTGCTCCTTACCGCATGAGCCGCGTTGAGATGGAAGAGTTGAGAAAACAGATCATTAAATTGCAAGACAGTGGTTTTATCAGACATAGTGTGTCCCCTTGGGGTGCTGGAGTCACTTTTTTTATAAAGGGAGATGGAACGTTGAGACTATGTATTGATTATAGAGGATTAAACAAGTTCACAATCAAGAACAAGTATCCCCTTCCCAGGATTGATGACCTTTTCGATCAGTTGCAGGGTGCGTAGGTCTTCTCCAAAACAGACCTACGATCAGGTTACCATAAGGTGAAAATGAGGATAGAAGACATCCCCAAGACGGCTTTTTGAACCACTATGAGTTCCTGGTCATGCCATTTGGGCTAACCAATGCCCCAGTCATCTTCATGGATCTGATGAACAGGATCTTCAGATAATTTTTAGATCAATTTGTTATCGTGTTCATCATTGACATCCTGGTATACTCAAAAAGTAGAGAGGAACATGCTCACCATCTAGCTCAGGTTTTGAAGGTTCTTAGAAGAAAGAAGCTGTATGCAAAGTTGAGTAAGTTTTGATTCTGCCTTGATAGAGTTTGCCTACAACAACAGCTACCAAGCAAGTATTGGCATGGCTCTATATGAGGCATTATATGGGCGCCCATTCAGATCGCCGATTTGTTGGGAAGAAGTGGGGAATAGAAAATTGTTCGGCCCGGAGCTGGTAGAGGAGATTATATCCAAGATAGTTAAGATCAGGAAGAACATTCAGACGGCTTAGAGCAGGTAGAAGAGTTATGCGAACATCCAGAAGAGAGATTTATCGTTTGAGAAAGGCGACCGAGTGTTCCTTAAGGTCACTCCTTTTAAGGGAATTAGTAGGTTTGGTAGGAGGGGAAAACTGAACCCCCGATTTATTGGACCATTTGAAGTCTTAGACAGGATTGGTACCACCGCTTACAGACTAGCACCGCCTCCAGAACTTTCCAAGATCCACAATGTGTTTCATGTGTCCATGCTACGCAAATACAATCTTGACCCCTCTCATGTCTTGGCCCACGAACCTCTCCCACTCTAGGAGGACTTATCCTACGAGGAAGTACCAGTCGGCATTACGGATCGAAAGAGCAGATTACTCCGTAACCAGAAAATATCCTTTGTAAAGGTCATATGGCCGAACTACACACCAAGGGAGGCTACATGGGAGCTAGAATCAGACTTTAGAGTACCCCCAGTTGTTTGATCGAGAGTAAGAGGCAAATTTGAGGGACCAAATTTCTTTTAAGGGGGGAGAGTTGTAACACCCAATTATTATTTTTATTATTTTTATGTTATTTTATTTTATTTCTATATAAATATAAATAGGTGTTAATTGAATTGAATTGAATTGAATTTATTTTAATTTGATTAAATGAAAATAATAGTAATAATAATAATAAAAAAGGTAAAAAAATAATTGAGGATTTAATTAAAAATAATTTTGGGTAAAATGGGTGAAAATTTGGGTTCTGAGGGTATTTTTGAAAGAAAAATTGAAAAATAAGGGTCAAAACGCAATTTAAAAAAGTTAAGCCATGTCAGCTGCCTAGTCAGCAGCCCCAACCAACCAGGACGCGCCAAGTGGCAGGGATGCTGACGCGGGGGGGAGCAACATGGGTGATCCGCGTGCTCGCGATGAATGGCTGAGATTCGTTCCCGCGCGCACGGACGCCCAGATTACATCGCGCGCGGACAGCCCAGATTGAATCACGCATGGACGGCCCAGATTGAATCACGATGAACGACCCATATTCTCTCCCTATTTAATCATGATTGAACGGTCCATATTAAAAGTGATGGACGGCCCAGATCAAAAGCAGATGGGTATAAATAACCCCATCCACACCCAAACCCTAACCCTAGTCGTCAGAGTCCCTCGCCGGAGAAGACAGTCCAGTTGCCAGAGAGCTAACCGCTGCCACCCGCCGCCGCACCGGAGCAATTTTTGGCTACCAAACGAGATAAAATTTCTACCATTTGCTCAAAATTTGATTCCAAACCCACCCATGGCCAAATCGGAGTGAAAGAGCCGGCCAATTGACCAAAAAATACCACTGAAGCTCAGCGGCGCCACCATGGGGTGTTTCAGTTTTTGCCTCCGGTGAGGCCCTTTCTGATTCCCGTTCGATGTGATTTTTCCACTGTTGTAATCACCATTTCCTCCTCTACAGGTTGACCAGAGAAAAATACCCAACCGAAACGTGAGCCGGAGGAGCCGCCGCACCAGAGAGCTCCACCGCCGGTGAGTTTCAGCTTTTTACATTTTTTCGGCCCACCGAGGGGCCTAAGTGTGTTTTCTCATAGGAATCAATGCAAGTTTGGCTAAATTCGGCCGAAACGGGCGAAAATAGCCAACCCGAGGCAGATCGCCGCCGCGAGTGGCGGCACCATTGTCGAAGCACGGCGAAGTCGCCGTGCTGGAATTTTAAAATTGGCCGAGTAGGCCTTGGGTCTGATTTTTGGGTTATTTGGGACATGTGTAGGTACCGTAAGTACGTTTCAGTTCCCGAGCAAAAATTCAAGGAACCTAGGGACCGCTCGTAGGCGTAGTAACAATCTAGTTTTCGGCGTCGAATCAAGTAAGGACCCCTTACCCTATTTGCTATCATAGATGTGAAGCTTGAATAAATAATAATACGGTCTTTTGTACAAGTTAGATAAATATGCATAATTAATTATGGATTACTAATGGAGCCTAAAATCGAACATTGTTCTCTATTGATTCCTATTGATTTGTTTTACAATTTAAAGGCATGATAGTATCTGGTTTAGGGTTTTAAATGCATTTATTACTGTCTTACTTGACCACTGTGTGATTTTGAAATTTAAGATATGATTGTATTACCGGGTGCATGTTTATTGTTTATATGATTATGTTCAACTTGGTAACGGAGACTAAGGAAAAATAGATAAGGTGACAGCCTCACTAGATATCCTGGGAGATGGTAGACGGACCGGGTTTATAAAGAACCCTATCGTGAATGTTGTCTCATACCGGATGGGGTATGGAGACTTGGTCATTTGGCGCTCATACCGAACAGGGTATGGGGACAGCTCGCTTCACCCTCATACCGGATGGGGTATTGAGGTTTATGTCTCGACGCTCATACCGGACGAGGTATGGGGACGGCCCTGGAATTAAGACTGTTAAGGAGAGTGGTTCACATGTAGCGGGGACACCCCTATGGATCCCCATGGATATTAGTAGGCTGGTGAAAACGAGAAACGGTGATAATTAGTTATTGTTAATGAATACGGATTTATGATATGTTTTATGTTACTGATTATGCATGAAATTGTGATCTGTATGATGTTATTGTCTTTATAGGTTGTTTTCATAGGTTCTCCAAGGGTAAGAAAAAGGGTAAATGGTTTTATTTTAAATAAATATATTGGTTTAAAATTTGTGCTCCATTGGTTATTTTTAGTTTTCTATCAACCTTTGCTTCTGTGACGGTGATATAGTGTGATATCCTTACTGGGCTAGTGTAGCTCATTCCTTATTTAACCATTTCAGATCAGGAAGACCTGGTTCCTGAGCTCGATCCACAAGAAAACTACGAGTAAATGCTAGATGCTTTATACTTTCCTTTATTTTTCTCATTACTCGTATTTCTTTCAGAGAACTTATTCTGTGATGTTGTATAGTACTTTTAAGTTATTGTGTAAGGGATGTTAATCTTAATCTTTTATTTCGCTTCAGCACTCAGATTATTATATGTATTTCTTTTTGAATTTTTGAGGCCATTACAGTTACAGTATTAACAGCAGTAGTAGTAGCAGTGGTAGTAGCAGTAGTAGAAATAGTAATAATAGTAACAATAGCATTAGTAGCGGTTGTATCAGTAGTGCCTGCTGTAGTAGTAGTATCAGTAGTAGCAACCATAAAAATAGTAGTAGTAGAAGTAGCAGTAGTATTAGTAGTAATAGTAGTATAATACAAGAAATAGTAGTACCTATAAATACCCATGTACTTAAAGGCTTTTAGCATCAACCACAAATAAAAACTTGTATTTCTCAATTAGTCTCTTACTTTTTCCTCTCATATCTCAACAAATTATTATATTCCGCTAGCCTATCTCTTCATTTTTTTAACAAAAATAAATCAATGCTAATTGATTATTTTGTCATTTGTATGTTGATTTGTACATTTAGTTCTTCTTCAACTGAATTAATATGACAACAAATTTTTTTTCCTCATTTAAATTAATTAATTAATTTAAGTAAAGAAATATTAAAAAATACTGGATAGTTAATAATACTATTAAAATAAATTAAAGTTTTTATGTTGTTACATATAATGCAGTAGTAGTAGCTGTAGAAGTAGCAGCAGTAGCTGCAGTAGCAATAGCAGTATTAGCAGCAGTAGTAGTAATAGTGCTAGTAGCAGTAGTAGAAATAGTAACAGTAGTAGAAATAGTAACAGTAGTAGAAATAGTAACAGTAGTAGCAATAGCAACAATGGCGGCTGTAGTATCAGTAGTAGTAGCATTAGTAATAGTAGTAGCAGTAATAGTAGTAGTGCCTATAAATACCCACGTACTCGAAAGCTTTTAGCATCAACGACAAATCAAAACTTGAGTTCCTCAATTAGTCTCTCTTATTTCTTCCTCTCATATTTCAATAAATTATTATATTCAACTAGTCTATCTCTTCATTTTTTCTAATAAAAACAAATCAAGCCTAATTGATCATTCTGCCATTTGTAGGTTGATTTTTACATTAAAATTCTCTTCAATTGAATTAATATGGCAACAAAACTTTTTTTTCTTTATTTAAATTAATTAATTAATTCAAATAAGGAAATCTAAAGGAAAAAAATACTGGATAGTTAATAATACTATTAAAATAAACTAAATTTTTTATGGTATTACATATAATGCAGTAGTACTAACAATAGTAGTAGTAGTAGTAACAGTAGCAGTATAGCAGCAGCAGTAGTAATAAAAGTGATAGTAGCAGTAGTAGAAATAATAGTAGTAACAGTAGTACCTGCTGTGGTAGTAATAGCAGTAATAATAGCAGTAAAAGTAACAGTAGTAATAGTAGTGGCAGTAGTATTAGTAGTAGTGGTGGTAGTAGTAGTAGTAGTAGTACCTATAAATACTCATGTACTTGAAGGCTTTTAGCATCAATTACAAATCAAAACTTGAGTTTCTCAATTAGTCTTTCTTACTGCTTCCTCTCATATTTCATCAAATTATAATATTCAGCTAGCCTATTTTTTTTACAAAAACAAATTATTTAATCATTTTTTCATTTGTAGGTTGATTTGTACATTTAAATTCTTCTTCAGTTGAATTTATATGACAACAAAACTTTTTTTCCTTATTTAAATTAATTAATTAATTCAAGTAAGAAAATCTGTAAAAAAAATACTGGAAGTTAATAATACTATTAAAATAATATTTATTTTGGTTTTATAGATAATGCAATAGTAATAGTAGTAACAACAGTAGTAGCAGTAGCAGTAGCAGTAGTAGTAGTAGTATTAGTAATAGTAGCACTCGCAGTGGTAATAGAAGTAGTAAAAATAGTAGTAATAGTAGTAGTAGTAACAATAACAGTAGTAGCAAGTGTAGTAGTAGTAGTAGCAGTAGTAATAGTCGTAGCAGTAGTAGAAGTAACAGTAATACTAGCAGTAGTAGTAATATTAGTAGTAATAATAGCATTAGTAGTAGTAGTAGTAGTATTAGTACTAGTACCTATAAATACTCATGTGCTTAAAGGCTTTTAACATTAACCACAAATCAAAACTTGAGTTTCTCAATTAGTCTCTCTTACTTCTTCCTCTCATATTTCAACAAATTATTATATTCAGCTAACTTATCTCTTCATTTTTTCTAACAAAAATAAATCGAGCTTAATTGTTTATTTTGTCATTTGTAGGTTGATTTGTACATTTAAATTCTTCTTCAATTGAATTAATATGATAACAAATTTTTTGTTCCTTATTTAAATTAATTCAAGGAAATTTAAAAAAAAATTCTGAATAGTTAATAATACTATTAAAATAAATTAGACTTTTTATATTGTGTTAGATATAATTTTATTAAAAGTTTTAAATAATTTTGTAATCCAATTTTAATAGAAATTATAGTTCCAACTGTCTAAGTTTAATATAATTTTATTTGAAGAGTTATGAAAAAAAAATTAATTAATTAGTTTTAATATGATTATAATTAAAAAATAATAAATAAATAAACTAAAAAATAATTATATAAATTATAGTAAATCTGCTCATTTCACAATGTAAGAATTATATTAAGGACAAAACATTATTTTACTGTTCAAAATTTGATCAATTTTCTTTTGTAATTATAATTGTGTATTTTATTTAAAAAACAGTCTCAAGTTTTTAAATTTTTTTAAATGACTAAAACATTTAAAAGTAAATATAAGAATTCTTTTAAAGCTGGAAATAATAGGAATATGTTGTCACTTAGACAAAAGACAGTAAGAAGTATAATTGAGCTGAAATGTTTGATAGTGCATATAATCTTATCGTTGGATCATCCAAATTTACTTCAAGTCAAATTCACATCCAAAATAACGATGAATACATAAAAGCTGGTTAGAAAGTAAGTCATATGAACTTTTGGTTCTTTTTCTTTTCAGATGTTGGGTTAAATTTATTTTTAAACTTAATTAAAACTACAATAGAAGGTTAGCAACGATTATTATTATTTTTTCCTATTTTTATAGAGATATTTATACTTTTTTAGATTAATATGCATACGTCATTAAAAAAATTATTTTATTAAGATGTGTATTTTTGTCAATATTTTAATTCACTTTGCTCTACTCGAAAGGACATACCTCTTGATTTTTCTCTTCCCAAAATTTCTAGATGTGGTTTAGAAATATATTCTTATAAATTCACAATTTTTTGGGTAAAAATATGAATATATTAATTTACTAATTATGTATAATTTATTTTTATTTTTTAATTGAAATTTTTTTTATTGATGTTAAATTAGGATGGTCAGCATATGAAGATGAGGAAATTGGATTTTGGCTATTGCAAAGATTTTCTTCTTTAAAGAATTTGGCTACTTACATAAGTTGGGGAAGAGAAGTATTTAGTCCACATAACGTACCTAGCCGTCCAATGGGGAATAGTCACTTTCCATTGGGCCTCAATAATGGAACAAAAGCAATAATTTATAAAGTTAGAATTGTTGATGAAACTAATCATCAGCATATTGATTTGTGGACACAAGGATATCAAAATTATGCTTTGAATTTAAGGAGATCTAAAGAGTTTTGTCTTGCATTTTTTTATGGTGGTCTTGGAAAGTTAAAATGAAATTAATCTTTCTTAGAATTACTTGATAATGTATTATCTTTTCTCTTGAAAGAAATTTTTAAATATTATATGTATAATATACATATTTTTTTTTATGTATATATATAATATTGAGGTGTGGTAGGAAGAAATAAATATGGTAAAGTATATTTCCCAACCCTCCATCCTATCCTTGCTTTTATGTCGGGGTGAGATGTAGTAGATAATTATGTTTTTTGAATTTCATTAATATCATTAAGAAATAAGCAAAGCAAGCATAAAGCAAGTAAATTAAATATGAGAATAGAAAATTTTTATGTTGAAAAAATCCAAATTTTATAAAACATTAAATTGAACATTTTTATGGTATGACTGGGTCTAGTCCGATCAATTCTAGTACGTACTGACAACCAATTTTGTTGTAATTTTTTGGTTTGATTTATTTCATTTCATATTCTTTTATTCATACATATAAGAATATGTATATTCTTATTTACATTTAATTTTTTTATCTATTAATAAAAACGTAAATTCTTATATATACATTCATTTCATATCACTTTACTTCATAAAATGACACATATATTCATCTAATTAATGAATTAAATGCATCTTTTAATTAATTGCATAAAAAATTAATATTATTTGATGATGTGGCTTAGTGTAGTGCACACTTCACTAACTGTATGTATACATATATATATAAAATAAGATTAATTCATAAATAATAAAAAGTCTAGTGTCTTCAATTTTTTTTAAGTAATAAATTCATTAAGAGTTAGGAAAACATTACAGTAATATTGGGAGGCAAACTCTCCCAAACATACAAACAAGAATGGGAACGAGCAGTCTGCGCAATGTTATGGGCTACCCTTGCCTTGTCTTCGAACCCAACTTATGGATATTAGCTCGAAGTGCCAGAAAAGTACTACAATCTTCAATAATGAATCTGAACTCAGAACAATCTTCCCCATTGGTCGTCAAAGCATTTTTTACCATTTGTGCGACCACTTCGACAATGCCCGACCCAGTGATATTGGAGATTATATATTGTAGTGAATTACAGTAGCCAAGTAGTTCAGTTAGATAGGGAGATGGACATCCTCATAACTTGTTAGAGAAAATTTTCAATACCCTTTCTGCCGAGTCTCAGACGATTGCTCCCTATCCTGCCTTATAACTTGCGTAAAAAACTTTACCGTCCACATTGCATTTCCAGACCCCAGGCGATGGAGCTTATCACAGCAGGGACCTTGACTTAGTGTGCGAAAGTTGTACCTTGCCTCTGTCTCTAACTTAATGTGACTGTCTCCATTCATGCAAAAACTTCCTCGCTAGAAAGTTGGAGGTCTAATCGCCAAACATCCTTCAAGTTCGCAGAGGCGCCATAAGCATCAAATTATCTCCGTTAACTCCCGCTTTGCCATTGTTTTAGCTTGATGTTCCATCCATCTGAATATGTCATTGGTCTATCTTGCCATGAACTGTATACCCAGTTTTTGCCAGCAAGCCCTAGCTATTTTCACAATCAAAGAAGACATGCTCGACGGTTTCCTCCTTGTCACATCTAAGGTGCACATTAACAATTCCAATCCCTTTCTCCTGTAGTTTAGATTTTAACAAGGGGATATTATTCAACAATCTCCGTATGAAATTCTTAACTTTGAGGGAGACTTCTAACTGCCACAAATACTTCCACATATTAAATAATCGTTGGGCATGGTTTGCATGGAACCCATCAAATGCTGGTATGCCAATTTTAAAATCTATTTGCCATCCTCCGAGTGACTCCAAATACATTTGTCAGTCCTACTTCTCAAGCTTATCTGAATATCATAATAAGATCGACTTCCTCATCCACAATAGACCCCTAACATTTTTGTTGACGTTTATTTTTATTTAGTGAAGAGTTTCATCTAATGATGTTGTTTTTATCGGTACCATTGAGGGCATTAAGGATTCCTTCAACAACATGGATAGAAAATACTAATCACTTAGCACTCAAATATTCATTCCAGTTGCAGTAATGGGTATCACTGAACACTTTCTCAAACATGTTCAGTATGGGGCTTCGCAGCCTTGTCTGATTGAGACACATAAGTTACCAAAAATGGCTACACACGCAACATCCTTCTCTAATACATACTAAACAGGTTTCATAGTCTTTCAGTAATTCTTTTATTTTTATTTGTTGATATTTTGAATTTTATTATCCCTTATTGCAATATTTCTTAACTTATTTATATTATTCTAATTTTATTGCTTATTTGGTTCCTTTTTTATTTTTTTAATTAGTGTTTCTTTTATTTGTAATTTAACTTAATATCTTTTTTTATTCTCAATTTCATTTGTTATTCCAAAAACTTTGTTATTATATCACTTTCCCACTTTGGTCAATGATTCATAATTTAATTGTCTATTTATTTTATTCATATAATTTCTAAAAGTACTTACTTTGATTCTCCATTTGCTTTATTAAGGTATTATTATTATTTTACTATTCTTTTATTTTCAATTTATTGTTCGTATGACCTTCTTCGTTGATTAATTTTATAAGTGTTTAAACAAGTTTAATGGCAGACTTTTACTTACCTATGTGTTTCTCTTGATCTACCAAGTTCTTGATTTTAATTTATTTTAAATCACTAAGCTTGTGATTAAAATTTTAAAATCATTTTTTGTATTCAATTGTTAGTTATTTACTTCATTTCTTTTATTTTTCTATATGTACATACATATGCTTATATATACATATATATCCACAGGACATAGATTTATATACTTAAAATATTTTTGTACATGTAACTACACCCATATAAATATATGTATTCATAGTAACCTATACTAGAATGACCCGTACTCTAGATGGAGTCACGAGTATCCATGCATATCAACCACAAATTGATGCTAAGTCGAATTAACATAAAATACGAAAAAATTAACTTTGTCTATTACCTCTTCCCTTACAACATTGGTGAAATTTAAAATAGTTAGCCCGTGACATGAGATGTTAACACTTTCAAAAAGCTAGATAATGGTTTAGAGTTTGAAAAATTAAGTAGACACTAACTGATGTTAATATATATCCTCCACACCCTATAGATCTCATTATTCTGGCTAATCTTTGAGTTTTTTGCTTGGTTTTCGTGCTCTAAAAAATGGGAATCAATGAACTACACATGCTCAATAAAAAAAATTTAATACCTTAACCTCCAAGATTGATAATCGAATACCTCTTGTCTCTTTTTTCTTTACTCTCATACTTCTTCAATCTTTTATTTGTAGTGGTCATAGTTGATAGTATTGTTAAATGGTTACAATTACGACTATAGTTTTATTTTCTCTATTTACAGTGACAATGCACACCCATTGTTTTCACAATGTACTACAGTAACATCAATACAATAATCAATAATATAGTATGGTTTATACTTATAGTCAAAAAACAACACACTTCACACATCGACTCTAACGCAATATAATTTACTAGAAGGGTTTTCATGATAGAAGGTTGAGATTTTGGAGAAAATCAATTAAGGTCCTAAAAACTAGAAAATAGGATGAATGGATAAAATAACCCGAAAGAATAAATCATATATGATAAAGAGAGAGGGACAACTGAATGTAAATTAATTTAAAAATAAAAAAAATAGAAAAGTATGAATGAACATAGATGGGAAGTCAGGGCTTGTTTTGAGGGAGAGTCAAGGGGAGGAAGCAACAGAATGTAGGTTTTGTTTGCAATGATTTAGAAATGAAATTTTGAATAAGTGATAGGTGTTTAAGGGAGAGAACGGATGGAGAGATATGGGAATAAATGGAAAGGGTTACAAGGCAGAAAAAAGGAGAGGAATTAGATGGCCTTCTAGGGGACTATTGTGTGAAACTTAAAACCTTCCTAAGGAAACATGGGTTGCTATTTCTAGTGTGTGGATCAACTTTGTGTGGGTGTGTGGCCAGCTGGTGGCCAAAAAATGTGTGAAAATGGTGTACCTCATCTGTTGTATTATTAACAATTGTGTATTGCATTTGTGAGCTGTATGTTGTGTTAATAGTTATGTGTGTGTGAGTGGCCAAATATGGGTTAGATTTCACATCATTTCCTTGTCATATTATTTGCTGATTTTCTTTACTGTGTAATGCATTAACCTGCTGTAGGTTATTAAATGTGTTGCATAAGTTGATGGCCAACTTGTGGTCGGATTAAGTGTGACACCGGGATATTAAATATATTACTATTTATTTATTGACATGGACAAACTGTACAAAAAACTAAATATTGTGATGGGTTGTGTGAGTGGCCAAATAACGATCATCTATGTAAGAGACTAAAACGATGTCGTTTTGGGAGACCATAAAACGGTGTCGTTTTAAGCAAAAAATGTGTGTTTACCTCTGATTGGGAAAGGTGAAGAGGCAGAGGTGTGTATGCTTCTGTCACCGGCCGAAAAGAAAGAAGAGGAGACCTGTACACTGAGGAAGAAGGGTCGTGCAAGACTCCTTTCGCCCCTCCGTATAAAACGTAAAGGGAGTGAAGGAAATCGGTGTAGGAAGAGTAAGAAAGAGATAGAGAAAAAGAGAGAGAGAGAGAGAGAGAGAGAGAGAGAGAGAGAGAGAGAGAGAGAAAGAGAGAGAGAGAGAGAGAGAAAGAGAGGAAGATAGAGAGAGAAGGGCTACGGTTACCATCAATTGGCAACCAAGAAAGGATAGGAAGAAGAAGAAGAAAAAGGCAGAGGAGAATCTAGTGCTGCGCGCAACGGTGCGCATGATAAGAAGATGATTTGTGCGGTAGCTCGACGTGTGTTTTGCTATTCTTCGGCTCCCTTTGGTGCGTTCCACAAAATCTTTGTCAGATCTGAGGGCGTGAAGTGCTTTACGGTGAATTTTGGCCAATCCGTAGCGGCGATCGACAGCGAACGGCGGCGGTGCATGGTGATCTGGAGGAGGTGCGTGTGGAGGCACACGAACTTCTGGTGGTTACGCGCAGTGAGTCCTAGGAACCCGATTTGGGTAGATGAGTTCAAAAAACCTTGATGGTTTACTATTTTACATTTAAGGTTAATTAATCCAATTTAATTTTAACGCAATAAATTATTTATCCAGTTTAGAATTAGAAATACGTCTGGACACGGATGTTTGAAATTTGGGGACAACCAATTCATTACTAACCTGATACGGATATCACTATAACAAGTTGATCTTGTACATCAAAGATAATTTCACAAACAAGATTTAGATGGAAATCAGGTAAGTGCGTAAGCGATTAAAAATGTAGTTTAATCTTTCTAAGATATTAAAATTGTGATGTTTAATAATTTGTGATTAGGTGCAGGATTCTGACAATATTTTTCTATTGATTATTGTGTTCTTATTTATGTTTCCTACTAAAATTGCTGATGAATTATTTATCTATGTTTTAGTAACTGAATTCATATATGTACTGGTTGCTATGTAATTGAGAATATATTAAGGATATGTAGAAGAGTCTAGCCTGATGAATAGTTCCATTATGCATATTATAGATATAGAATATATTAAATAATAAAAATTAGAAAATTTATTAGAGCATTGAAATAAATAAATATACATTAAAAGATTTGGGAAACTCATTTAACCGGTATCACCGAGGGGTGTGTGTGTGTATATCCTTTTGTCGTGTGACTGTGGTGAACCCTACCCATGGATACAACTTTAGCCAGACGTGGCAAAGCGACAAGTACTGTGAAATTGTAAACTGAATATTGTATACTGCAAACTATAAAATATGAACTGAACTATAATGTATTCATATTTTAGAGGGGATCCTTAGTGCTCTCGTTGATATCGGCAGAAATGGCATCTCAAGATGAAACTATTGTTAATAGGATATAAATCGATAAGAATAAATAGAGAGTCATGTGTAATGCTTATAATACTGAAATACTAAATTAATATCTACTGAACTGCTTATTGTCTAAATTGTGATACTGAATACTAAATTATGTTATTTATTGAACTGTTTATACCTTGAGTTATGATACTTAAATAATGAATTTTGAATGTTTACTAAATAAAATGATTTATAAGATTTGGTTAATGAATTTGGGTTTAGATACCATGTGCTTTCTAAATTAAAGAGAAAAGTGTTAAACCATATCTGTCGGTAGTTTTATGTTTTCTACCAACTTGGATAAATTATCCTATTATTTGTTGGTACTTACATGCTTATTGAGTAATTAAGCTCACTCTATTTATTATTCATTTTTTTTAGATCATAATATTCATAACCCCACTCTTGAACAGTGAAAGACTTGCTAGAAGATCGTTTAATTTTTATTTCAATTCAAACAATACTTAGAGTTAATGATTTCATTTTTAGTGAGTATTTATTTTAGAGTTTAGACATGCCTCATGGATACTGGATATTTTGAGGTAAGTATGCAAGGGATGTATTTTTTATTATTTTAAAATTTAATGCGTGAAGTATTGTTATAGATTATTTTATCATTATATGGTATGCGTATGGTCAAGACTCTACATGAGAGTTTGAGCTGTTACAGTTTAAATATGTGTTTGACATTCAATATAAAATAGTATATGCTAAGTTGGAAAATAGAGTGGTGGAAAACACCAAAGGATTGCAGGTATGTGAAAATAAAATGGTGTGGAATGGTTGTTGATATTATCATTCTGGTTACTATGTGGGCAACCAAATCGGAGGCAGATTAGTATGAAATTATTAAGTAGAAGAAAATGAGCACTTAGGGACTATGAGTGGGTAAAATAAAGTTGAACATAGGTTGAAGAGTGAAGAAAAATATCTTGAAATAGGTAAACCAAAATATAAAAGATGGAATTACAAATGGTAAGGTTAAAAATTGAGAATATGTAGCAGATGATTATTGTGTTGGGTAACCTACAAAGGAGTGGTTGAAAGGGGCGACTGGGTAGACCAAAGATGAGGTAACATATGGGTTATCAAATAGGAGCTGCCATGGTAATTATGCTAAAATTCAAGGAAAATTTAGGTAGTAGTGTGATGGGAACCATATAAGCAGAGGGATAAATGGCTATTTGAGTGGGAGAGTGATGACAAAGAGTAGAGAGACTATTGGGGACAAGTCAGGGAAGTGGATAAGGGGCTATTTGTACCTGTGAGCTTTAGGGAGAGTCTAAGATATCTAGAAGTTTCCTATAGAGGAAAAAAGGGGACTGTCTGGAGTGAGAAAGAGAGTTGAGTGCGACTCTGATTTAGGAATTTTATTGATTTTAATACATTGTTTAAATCTAAATTTAACTTTATGGGCATACATAGGCTCATTCCTATTTATTTATAGATGTAGTGAAGCAGGAATCAGGACATGATTCACCACTAGTGGAATCCAATAAATAGGGGATACAAGGAGAGAATAAGTGAGATTTACGCCATTATACTCATACATACATAATAGCTAAAATTAACACACATGTATAAGAACATATTTGTTATTCATTATGGTATAGTGTATGTTGATAGGAAGCTAAGTATACTTTATAGGTAAGTACGTGGAGGAGGTTATGCCTTTTACATGTATATTTATAAGGAATATTTTGACTGGGTTGAATTAGATGATGATGAATTTGACAAGGATGTATTACTTAGTAATTTAAAGTAGGATGTCTCGACTGTTATAGGTTGCGGGGCGTTACAGGATAAGAATAAATTACAGGTAAGTGATTTGAGTTGAGAAAAACACCCACCAAGGTGAATGAGTTACTGCATTGTAATGTAAATTCTGATTGCTTGAGGTGCTCATCTAGGTTTACTGAGCGTTTTATGTTAATCCTATTATTTAATATTATTTTTTCATATCAAATAAAACAAGAGAGTGATCCCGATCCAGTAAACCTAATTCTGAAAACATGGAGGAAATAAGAAAAGGGAAAACTAAAGTTGTGTAGGAGTGAAATTAGATAGAGTTTTAGACAACAAATAGGAATACAAAAACAATGCTACTGAAAAGGACAAGAAAAAAAATAGCAAGAAATAGTAGGATAGATAGAGAAAATTTATACATTCAATTGGTAGAATTTCGGAACTATATGAATGTATGAACACATGTTTTGGATCTTCTTGAATTTTGTTTATCTGATATATATATATATATTTTCTTGATATGTAAGTTTATGAGCACTTGTATGTGGGTTTCTGAGTTGGGTCATTACACTGTGTGAAGTGACGTCTGGTTTCAAAATATTCTTTTTATTTTTAAATTTGTGTATATTTAAATTTACAAAATTATATATTAGTTAACAATAAAAAGATATAACTTTAAAAAATAATAATAAAAAGATATAGTGAAATTAATTATTTCTGAAATTATTTTGTTTTAGAAAATATTTTTCCTTTTATGAAGAAGGCAATTCTTACATTGTGAAATAAGCAGATTTACTATTATTTATATAATTATTTTTTAGTTTATTTATTTATTATAATCATACTAAAATTAATTAATTATTTTTTTTATCAATTTTTAAATAAAATTATATTAAACTTAAACAATTGGAACTATAATTTCTATTAAAATTAAATTAAAAAATTATTTAAAGCTTTTAGTAAAATTATATATAACACAACACAACAAATTTACTCTATTTTAATAGTATTATTAATTATTCAACATTTTTTTCAGATTTCCTTACTTGAATTAATTAATTAATTTAAAATGAGGAAGAAAAAAATTTTGTTATCATATTAATTCAATTGAAGAAGAATTTGAATATACAAATCAACCTACAAATGGCAAAATGATCAATTAGCCTTGATTTGTTTTTGTTAGAGAAAATGAAGAGATAGGCTACCTGAATATAATACTTTGTTGAAATAGAAGAGGAAGAAATAAGAGAGACTAATTGAGAAATTCGAGTTTTGATTTGCGGTTGATGCTAAAAGCCTTCAAGTACATGGGTATTTATAGGTACTACTACTATTACTACTATTACTATTATTATTACTATTATTATTACTACTGTTGCTACTATTGTTACTATTACTACTGCTGTTGCTATTACTACTGCTACTGCTGTTACTGTCGTTACTGCTGTTACAGTTACTACTGCTACTACTACTGTTGCTGCTATTACTACTACCACTACTATTGCTACTACTACTACTTCTTTTTCTTCTTCTTCTTCTTTTTGATACATTCTGAAGCGTAACCATGCCAGCGTTCCTCTTACAATAATAAGTTGTTGATTTTTAATAATAAGTTGTTGAATATTATTTTATTTTTTAATAATAATAAAACTAATTAATCTTTGTTAATAATTAGTTAAATCATGAAAATATTAGATTATTCAATTTAAAAAATATTTTGATATTATTTAGAATTATAATATTTAGGATGGTACCAAATAGAAAGACCATCAATGTCTTTCTAGTAACATAATCAAATAGCAAACCAAAAGGTAGTTTTATAACTTTTATTTTTAAAATGTATTGATGTGTATACGTGTTTTTATTATAAAGTTTATATATTTATGAAATAAGAAAATGTATTGATGCATATATGTGTTTTATTATAAAGTTTATATATTTATGAAATAAGCAAAATAAAATAAAATAATTGTCTTCTTCATAAAAGGCAAAATATTTTCCAAAACAAAATAATTTCAGAAATAATTAATTTTACAATATCTTTTTATTATTATTTTTTAAAGTTATATCTTTTTATTATTAAGTAATATATAATTTTATGAATTTAAATATACACAAATTTAAAAATAAAAAGAATATTTTGAAACCATGCATCACTTCAAACAGTGTAATGACCCGCTCAGAAACCCACATACAAGTGCTCGTAAACTTACATATCAAGAAAATATGTACAAAATTCGAGAAAATCCAAAACATGTGTCCATACATTCATATAGTTTCAAAATTCTACCAATTGAATGTACAAATTTTCTCTATCTATCCTGCTGTTTCTTGCTTTTTTTTTCTTCTCCTTTTCAGCAGCATTGTTCTTGTATTCCTATTCGCTGTATGAACCTTTATCTAATTTCACTACTATACAACTTTAGTTTTCCCTTTTCTTGTTTCTCCATGTTTCTAGGACTAGGTTGACTGGATCGGGATCACTCTCCTGTTTTATTTGATATGGAAAAACAATATTAAATAATAGGATTAACATAAAACGTTCAATAAACCTAGATCAGCACCTCAAGCAAACAGAATTTACACTACAATGCAGTAACTCATTAACCCTAGTGGGTGTTTTCCTCAGCTCAAATCACTTACCTGTAATTTACTCTTATCCTGTAACGCCCTGCAACCTATAATAGTCGAGACATCCTATTTTAAATTACCAAGTAATACATACTTATCAAATTCATCATCATCTAATTCAATACAGTCAAAAACTTCCTTAAAAATATAAATATAAAAGGCATAACCTCCTCCACGTAATCAACTACACTTAGCTTCCTATCAACATACACTATACCACAGTGAATAACAAAGATGTTCTTATACATGTGTGTTAATTTTAGTTATTATGTCTATATGAGTATAATGGCGTAAATCTCACTTATTCTCTCTTTGTATCCCCAATGTATTGGATTCCACTGGTGGTGAATCATGTCTTGATTCTTACTTCACTGCATCTGTAAATAAACAGGAATGAGCCTACGCATGCCCATAAAGTTAAATTTAGATTTAAACAATGTATTAAAATCAACAAAATTCCTAAACCAGAGTCGCCCTCAACTCTCTCTCTCACTCCAAACAGTCATCTTTTTCCCTCTATAGGAAAATTCTAGATATCTTAGACTCTCTCCAAAGCTCACAGGTACAAATAGCCCGCTATCCACTTTCTTTACTTGTCCCAGTAGTCTCTCTACTCTTTGTCATCACTCTCCCACTCAAATAGCCATTTATCCCTCTGCTTAAATGGTTCCCATCATGCTACTACCTAGATTTCCCTTGAATTTCAGCATAATTACCATGGCAGCTCCTATTTCATAACCCATACATTTCCTCATCCTTGGTCTACCCAGTCGCCCCTTTCAGCCACTCCTTTGTAGGTTAAAACACCCTCCCAACACAATAACCATCTACTACATATTCTCAGTTTTTAACCTTACCATTTGCAATTCCATCTTTCACATTCTGGTTTACCTATTTCAAGGTATATTTCCTCACTCTTCAACCTATGTTCAACTTAATTTTTCCCACTCATAGTCTCTAAGTGCTCATTTTCTTATACTTAATAATTTCATACTTATATGCCACCAATATGTATGCTCACATAGTAACCAGAATGATAATATCAACAACCATTCCATGCATATTCTATTTTCACATACCTGCAATCCTTTGGTGTTTTCCATCACTCTATTTTCCAACTCAGCATTTACCATTTTATGTTGAATGTCAAACACATATTTAAACTGTAACAGCTAGAACTCTCATGTAGAGTCCTAACCGTACGTATACCATATCATGATAAAATAATCTATAAGAATACTTCACACAACAAATTTTAAAATAATAAAAAGTACATCCCTTATATACTTAGATTAAAATATCCAATATCCATGAGACATGTCTAAACTCTAAAATAAATACTTACTAAAAATGAAATCATTAACATTAAGTACTGTTCGAATTAAAATAAAAATTAAACGATCTTCTAGCAAGTCTTTCACTATCCAAAAGCGGGGTTCTGAATATCCCGATCTAAAAAAAATGAATAATAAATAGGGTAAACTTAATATGCAAACATAAAACTATCGACAGAGATGGTTTAACACTTTTCTCTTTAATTTAAAAAGCACGTGGTATCTATACCCAAATTCATTAAGCAAATCTTATAAATCATCTTATTTAGTAAACATTTAAAATTCATTATTTCAGTATCATAACTCAAGGTATAAACAGTTCAATAAATAGTATAATTTAGTATTCAGTATCACAATTTAGACAATAAGTAGTTCAGTAGATATTAATTTAGTATTTCAGTATTATAAACATTGCACATGACTCTCTATTTATTCTTATCGATTTATATCCTATTAACAATAGTTTTGTCGTGAGATGCCATTTCTGCTGGTATCAATGAGAGCAGTAAGGGTCCCCTCTACAATGTGAATACATTGTAGTTCAGTTCATAGCTTATAGTTTGTAGTATATAGTATTCAGTTTACAGTTTCACAGTACTTATCGCTTCGCCACATCTGGCTAAAGTCATATCCACATGTAGGGTTCACCATAGTCACACGACAGAAAGATATACACACATCCACCCCTCAATGATATCAGTTAAATAAGTTTCCTAAATCTTTTAATGTCTATTTATTTATTTCAACTCTCTAATAAAATTTTTAATTTTTATTATTTAATATATTCTATACCTATAATAGGCATACTGGAGCTATTCACCAGGCTAGACTCTTCTACATATCCTTAATATACTCTCAATTACATAGCAACCAGTATATATACAATAATCAATAGATAGGAACACAATAATCAATAGTAAAATATTGTCAGAATCCTGCGCCTAATTACAAATTATTAAACATCACAGTTTTAGTATCTTAGAAAGATTAAACTACATTTGTAATCACTTATGCACTTATTTGATTTCTGTCTAAATCTTGTTCATGAAATTATCTCTGATGTACAAAATCAACTTGTTACAGAGATATCCATATCGGTTAATAATGAATTGGTTATCCCCTAATTTCAAACATCCGTGTCCAGATTTATCCCTAATTCTAAACCGAATAAATAATTTTTTGCATTAAAATTAATAGGATTAATTAACCCTAAATGTAAAACACTAAATCATCATATTTTTTTGAACTCACTGCAGCAACCACTTAAAGTTCACGCACCTTCACATGCACCTCCACAGGATCGCCATACACCGTCGCCATTCGCCATCGATTACCGCTACAAATTGGGCAAAATTCACCATAGAGCACTTCGTGCCCTCAGATCCGACATAGATTTGGTGGAATCCTACCTAAGGGAGCCACAGAATAGCAAAACACACGTCGAGCTGCCGCACAAATCGTCTTCTTCTCATGCATGCCGTTGGGTGCAGCACCAGACTCTCCTCTGCCTTTTTCTTTTTCTTCTTCTTCCTCTCCTCTCTCGGTTGCCAATTGATGGTAACCGTAGCCATTCTCTCTATATCTTCATCTCTCTCTCTCTTTTTCTCTCTCTCTTTCTCTCTCTTTTTGCACCAATTTCCTTCCCTCCCTTCGCCTTTTATAGGGAGGGGCAGAAGGAGTCCTGCACGACCCTTCTTCCTTGGTGTGCAAGTCTCCTCTTCTTTCTTTTTGGCCGGTGGCAGAGGCATACACACCTTTGCGTCTTCACCTTCCCCGACAATAGAGGTAAATACGTCTCTATTTTTTTTTTTCCTAAAACGGTGCCGTTTTAGGGTCTCCTAAAATGATGTCATTTTAGTTTGTTACATAGATGATCGTTGTTTGACCACTCACACAACCCATCACAACATTCAGTTTTACGGTTTGTCCAAGTCAGTAAAGAAACAGTAATATATTTAATATCCCGGTGTTACACCCATTCCGGCCACAAGTTGGTCATCCACTTATGCAACACATTTAATAACCTACAGCAGGTTAATGCATTACACAGTAAAGAAAATCAATAGATAATGTGGCAAGGAAATGATGTGAAATCTTACCCATATTTGGTCACTCACACACACATAACTATTAACACAACATACAACTCACAAATGTATACACAATTATTAATAATACAACAGATGAGGTACACCATTTTCACACATTTTTCGGCCACCAGTTGGCTACACACCCACACAAAGTTGATCCACACACCAAAAATAGCAACCCATGTTTCCGTAGGAAGGTTTTTGGTTTAACACCATAGTCCCCAAAAAGGTCGTCTAATTCCTCTCCCTTTTTTCTGCCTTGTAACCCTTTCCATTTTTTCCCATATCTCTTCATCCGTTCTCTCCCTCAAACACCTATCACTTATTCAAAATTTCATTTCTAGATCATTGTAAACAAAACATACATTCTTTTGTTTCCTCCCCTTGACTCTCCCTCAAAACAGCCCCTTACTTCCCATCTATTTTCTGTCTCCAATGTTCATTCTTACTTTTCCATTTTTTTATTTTAAAATTAATTTACATTCAGTTGTCCTTCTCTCTTTATCAAATCTGATTTATTCTTTCGGGTTACTTTTAGCCATTCATCCTATTTTCTAGTTTTTAGGACCCTAATTGATTTTCTCCAAAATGTCAACCTTTTATCATGAAAACCCTTTCAATAAACTAGATTGTGTTAAAGTCGATGTGTGAAGTGTGTTGTTCTATGACTACAAGTGTAAACCATGCTATATTATTGAATATCGTATTGATGTTACTGTAGTACATTGTGAAAACAAGGGGTGTGCATTGTCATTATAAATAGAGAAAATAAACCTATAGTCATAATTGTAACCGTTTAACAATACTATCAGCTATGACCACTACAAATAAAAGATTGAAGAAGTATGACAGTAAAGAAAAAAGAGAAGAAAGGTATTCAATTATCAGTCTTGGAGGTTAGGGTATTAAATTATTTTTATTGAGCATTATAGTCCATTTATTCCCATTTTTTAAAGCACGAAAACCAAGAAAAAACTCAAATTAGCAATAATGAGATCTATAGGGTGTGGAGGATATATGTTAACATCAGTTAGTGTTGACTTAATTTTTCACACTCTAAACCATTATCTACCTTTTTGAAAGTGTTAACATCTCATGTTACAGGCTAACTATTTTAAATTTCAACAATGTTGTAAGGGAAGAAGTCATAGACAAAGTTAATTTTTTCACATTTTATGTTTATTCGACTTAGCATCAATTTGTGGTTGATATGCATGGATACTCGTGTCTCCATCTAGAGTACAGGTCATTCCAGTATATGTTACCATGAATACATATATTTATATGGGCATAGTTACATGTACAAAATTTTTTTAAGTATATAAATCTGTGTGCTGTGGATATATATATATATATATATATATATAAGCATATGTATGTACATATAGAAAAATAAAAGAAATGAAGGAAATAACCAACAATTGAATACAAAAAATGATTTTAAAATTTTAATCACAAACTTAGTGATTTAAAATAAATTAAAGTCAAGAACGTGGTAAACCAAAAGAAAAACACAGGTAAGTAGAAGTCTGCCACTGAACTTGTTTAAATACTTATAAAATTAATCAACAAAGAAGGTCATAAGAACAATAAATTGAAAATAAAAGAATAGTGAAATAATAATAATACGTTAATAAAGCAAATGGAGAACCAAAGGAAGTACATTTAGAAATTACATGAATAAAATAAATAGACAATTAAATTATGAATCATTGACCAAAGTGGTGAAGTGATATGATAACAAAGTTTTTGGAATAACAAATGAAATTGAGAATAAAAAAAGATATTAAGTTAAATTACAAATAAAAGAAACACTAATTAAAAAAATAAAAAAGGAACCAAATAAGCAATAAAATTGGAATAACATAAATAAGTTAAGGAATATTACAATAGGAGACAAGAAAATTCAAAATAACAACAAATAAAAATAAAAGAATTACTGAAAGACTATGAAATCTATTTAATATGTATTAAAGAAGGGGGGTGCATGTAGCCATTTTTGGTAACTGATGTGCCTCAGTCAGACAAGCTGCGAAGCCCCATACTGAACATGTTTGAGAAAGTGCTTAATGATACCCATTACTGCAGGAGGAATGGGGATTTGAGTGTTAAGTGATTAATATTTTCTATCCATGTTGTAGAAGGAATCCTTAATGCCCTCAATTGTACCAGTAAAAACAACATCATCATACGAAAATCTTCAATAAATAAAAATAAATGTCAACATAAATGTTAGGGGTCTATTGTGGATGAGGAAGTCGATGTCATTATGAGTATTCCGATAAGGCTGAGAAACAGGGCTGAAAAATGTGTTTGGAGTCACTCAAAAGATGGAAAATAGATCGTAAAATTTGCATACCAACATTTGATGGGTTTCCATGCACACCATGCACAACAATCATTTAACATATAGAAGTATTTGTGGTAGTCAGAAGTCCCCTCCCCCCTAAAGTTAAGAATTTCACATGGAGATTGCTGAATAATATCCCCCTAGTAAAATCTAAATTGCAGGAGAAAGGGATTGGAATTATGAACTTGTGCCCTAGATGTGACAAGGAGAAAACTGGGTATACACTTCTAGGCAAGACAGACCAATGACATATTCAGATGGATGGAACATCAAGCTAAAATAATGGCAAAGCGAGAGTTAACAGAGATACTTTGCTACTTATGGTGCCTCTAACTTGAGCGGAATGAATTTCTATAGACTTGAAGGATGTTTAGTGATTAGACCTCCATCTTTCTAGCGAGAAAGTTTTTGCATGAATGGAGACAGGCACATTAAGTTAGAGACATAGGCAAGGTACAACTCTCGAACACCAAGTTAAGGTCCTTGTTGTGAAAAGCTCCATCGACTGGGGTCTGGAAATACAATATGGACAGTACAAATTTTGACACAGGTTATGAGGCATGATAGAGAGCAGTCGTCCGAGACTCGGCAGAAAGAGTATTGATTGTTTTCTCTGACAGGTTATGAGGATGCCGATCTCCCTATCTAACTGAACTACTTGGCTAGCGTAATTCATTACAATATATAATCTCCAATATCACTGGGTCGGGCATTGTCGAAGTGGATGCACAAATGGTAAAAAATACTTTGATGACCAATAGGGAAGATTATTCTGAGTTCAGATTCATTATTGAAGATTGTAGGACTCTACTAGCACTTCAAGCTAATGTATCCATAAAGTGGGTTCCAAGAAAAGGCAAGGGTAGCCCATAACATTGCGTAGATTGCTTATTCCCATTCTTGTTTGTATGTTTGGGAGAGTTTACCTCCCAATATTTCTGTAATGTTTTCCTAACTCTTAATGAATTGATTACGTAAAAAAAATTAAAGACACTAGACTTTTTGTTATTTATGAATTAATCTTATTTGATATATATATATATATATATATGTATATATACAGTTAGTGAAGTGCGCACTATACTAAGCCACATCATCAAGTAATATTTATTTTTTACGCAATTAATTAAAAAATACATTTAATTCATTAATTAGATGAATATATGTGTCATTTTATGAAGTAAAGTGATATGAAATGAATATATATATAAGAATATACATTTTTATTAATAGATAGAAAAATTGAATGTAAATAAGAATATACATATTCTTATATGTATGAATATAAGAATATGAAATGAAATAAATCAAACCAAAAAATCATAAAAAAATTGGTTGTCAATCCGTACTAGAATTGATTGGACTAGATCCAGTCATACCATAAAAATGTTCAATTTAATATTTTACAAAATTTGGATTTTTCTAACATAAAATTTTTCTATTCTCATGTTTAATTTACTTGCTTTATGCTTGCTTTGCTTATTTCTTAATGATATTAATGAAATTCAAAAAAACAGAATTATCTAGTACATCTCACCCCAACATAAAACCAAAGATGGGATGGAGGCTTGGGAAATATACTTTACCATATTTATTTCTTCCTACCACACCTCAATATTATATACATATACATAAAACAAATTTGTATATTATACATATAACATTTAAAAATTTATTTCAAGAGAAAAGATAGTACATTATCAAGTAATTTTAAGAAAGATTAATTTCATTTTAATTTTCCAAGACCACCATAAAAAAATGCAAGACCAAACTCTTTAGATCTCCCTAAATTCAAAGCATAATTTTGATATCCTTTGTGTCCACAAATCAATAAGATGTGATTAGTTTCATCAACAATTCTACCTTTATAATATATTGTATTTGTTCCATTACTGAGGCCCAATGAAAAGTGACCATTCTCCATTGGACGACTAAGTATGTTATGTGTACTAAATACTTCTCTTCCTCAGCTCATGTAAATAGGCAAATTCTTTAAATAAGAAAACCTTTGTGATAGCCAAAATTCAATTTCCTCATCTTCATATGTCGATCATCCTAATTTAACATCAATAAAAATAAATTTTACAAAATTAGTAAATTAATATATTCATATTTTTACCCAAAAAATTGTGAATTTATAAGAATATATTTCTAAACCACGTCCAGAGATTTTGGGAAGAGAAAAATCAAGAGATATGTCCTTTCGAGCAGAGAAAAGTGAATTAAAATATTGACAAAAATACACATTTTAATAAAACAATTTTTTTTAATGACATATGCATATTAACCTAAAAAAAAATATAAATATTTCTATAAAATAGGAAAAAATAATAATAATCATTGCTAACCTTCCATTGTAGTTTTAATTAAGTTTGAGAATAAATTTAACCTAACATATGAAAAAAAAAAAGGACCAAAAGGTCATATGACTTACTTTCCAACCGGCTTCTATGTATTCATCGTTATTTTGGATGTAAATTTGACTTGAAGTAAATTTGGATGATCCAATGATAAGATTATATGCACAATCAAACACTTCAGCTCAATTATACTTCTTACTGTTTTTTGTCTAAGTGACAACATATTATGCAAAAAATTTTGTCTAAGTGACAACATATTCCTATTATTTCAAGCTTTAAAAAAATTCTTATATTTACTTTTAACTGTTTTAGTCATTTAAAAAAATTTAAAATTTGAAATTGTTTTTTTAATAAAATACACAATTATAATTAAAAAATAAAATGGATCAAAATTTGAACAGTAAAATAATATTTTGTCCTTAATATAATTCTTATATTGTGAAATGAGCAAATTTACTATGATTCATATAATTATTTTTTATTTTATTTATTTTATTATATATTTTTTAATTATAATCATATTAAAATTAATTAATTAATTTTTTTTCTTAAATCTTCATATAAAATTATATTAAACTTAGATAGTTGGTGTAACACCCAAGTGTTATTATTTTTATTTTGTAATTATTTGAATTTTTTTTTTATTTTTAATTAATTTAATTTGATTTAATTTAATCTAATTTCATGAAAATAAAAATAATAATAATGATAAAATTTGGTAAAAATATTTTTCAGATTTAATTGAAATTGATTTTGGGAAAAAAGGGTGAAAATTTGGATTCTGGGGTGTTTTTGAAAAGAAAATCAGAAACCGGGGGGTCAAAATGCAATTTAAAAAAAATTATGCCACGTCAGCACCCACTTCAGCGGCCCGGTCAGCAGCCCCGACCAACCAGGACCCGCCGCGTGGCAAGGCAATGCTGACCAGGGAACGGGCCACGTGGGCGATCCGCGTGCGCGCGATTGGACGGCCCAGATCCGTTCCCACGCACACGGACGGCTGAGATCAAACGTGCGCACGGATAGCCCAGATTCAATCAGGCACGGACGGTCCAGATTCAATCAGGCACGGACGGCCCAGATTGCATCGCGATGAACGGCCCAGATTAAATGTAACGGCCCCAGAAATTTTGAAATGAAATATGTATATTAAAAAGGTCAAATGCGGAAGCGTAATAAAAATTTGATTTAACATCCCTTACACTAAAACCAAAAATGTGCTCAAAGTATAAAAGAACAAACTAACTAAAAGAGAAACTCGAAAATAAAAGCTATAAATATGACTATAGAGTCTTCAGGCGTCCCCTTCGCCGTCTTCCTGCGGAACGGGCTTGGGAACAATGTCTTCCTGATCTGAAATGATTAAATAAGGAATGAGCTACACCTGCCCAGTAAAGACATCACACTATCTCACCGTCACGGAGGTAAAGGTGGGTAGAAAACACAAAAGGACCAATGGAGCATAGTTTACAACAAACTCGTTTATTAACATAAAAACCTTTACTATCCACTTACCTCGATGAAATTCATAAACAATATACGAAAGCAATAACATTATCATCATCACGAAATCATAGAAACTGTATAACATAATACTTATCATGCCTTTGCATCTCAATCATTACACAACATATTTTTCCTTATTTACCAGCCTATTAGTATCCATGGGGATCCATAGGGGTCTTGCTACCCGTGAACCTTTAACACTTGTAATCAGATTCCAGGGCTGTCCCCATACTCCGTCCGGTATGGGCGCCAAAACTATAAACCTCAATACCCCGTCCGGTATGAGGGTGAAACGGGCCGTCCCCATACCCCGTCCGGTATGGGCGCTAAAACACATAGGGTCTCCATACCCCGTCCGGTATGAGAGACCACAATCCCGGTAGGGTTCCCTACGGACCCGGTCCGTCCACCATCTCCCAGGATATCTAGTCAGGCTGACCACATTATACAATTATCAATTTACATAACCTTTCATTCCCCTTTTCCTCAGTCAGCATCATCAAATCGCACACAAACAAGCAACCAGTAATTCATGCCAAACCAGACAACATACAACATCGGGTTCTCAGTCATTCAACCCATAATCAATAAAATAGTGATATATGCACACGAAACTATGAAATGAAAACATCAGACCTCATACTACATTTAAAACTATAAAATAGAACAAACAACAACTGACTGACAAATACACCAGACTCGGGCTCCATTAGCAACCTTAAAAAATTTCACACATCTACTGATTCATGAAACACTGTTTTATCATTTATTGAACTTTAATACCGTGATAGGAAATAGGGTGAGGGGTCCTTACTCGTTTCGGGGTCCGAACACGGCTCCACAGTGCACCTACAGGCTGTCCCTAATTTTCTCTGAATTTTTCCTGGGGAACTGAAACGCACTACTGGTACCTGCACGTGTCCCAAAAAATCCCAAATTAGACCCAGGCCCCTTTCGGCCAATATTACAATTCCGGCACGGCAGCTCCGCCGTGCTCCGGCGACGGCGCCGCCGCTTGCAACGGGGATTTGCCTCGGGTTGGCCGTTTTCGGCTGTTTCTGGCCGAATTCGGCCACACTTGCATCGGTCCCTGCGATAAAACAATCCTAGGGCCCTCGGGGGGCCAAAACATTACGGAAAACCGAAGCTTACCGGTGGCGGTGCTCTCGGGTGCGGCGGCTCTCCGGCGAGGTTCGTGTTTTGGTGATTCGGATCTGATCAACTTGTAGAGAAAAGAATGGCGATCACGGTGATATAAAAATTGCATCAAACGGAGGCCAGGAAGGGCCTCATCGGAAGCAAAAACCGAGGAGGGGCGCGGCGGCGCCGCTGGGTTTCGGCAGTGTGTTTCAGCCGTTTGGCTGGGATTTTGGCTCCGATTTGGCCACAGGGGAACTCAGCATGGAAAAACGAGTCGGGGGTATGAAATTTACCTCGATCGGCGGTCAAAAAACTCCCCGGTGTGGCGGCGGGTGGCGGCGGCCGGCTCCTCCGGTGTCTGGTTCGTCTTCTCCAGCGAGGGCAGGCGGCTAGGGTTTTTGTGGTCAGGTGTGGGGGTTCTATTTATACCCTTTTGCCTTTTGATCACAGCCGTCCATTTTGATTAAATCTGGGCCGTCCGTTTTTGATTGAATCTGGGTCGTCCGTGCGCGTGCATCTGGGCCGTCCGTGCGATTGCATCTGGGCCGTCCGTGCGCACGCTTGATCTGGGCCGTCCGTGCGCGTAGGGACGCATCTGGGCCGTCCGATCGCGGGCACACGGATCGCCTACATGGCCCGTTCCCTGGTCGACGTGGTCTTGCCACGCGGCAGGTCCTGGTTGGCCAGGGCTGCTGACTGGGCCGCTGACGTGGCACT
>NW_019014681.1:2575950-2599801 GCF_000150535.2 Carica papaya | reverse complement strand
TTATTACTACTATTACTAATACTTCTACAACAGGTACTACTGTTGCAGCCGTCACTGCTGCTATTTCTAATACTGTTACTATTCGACTATTGCTCCTACTGCTACTACCATTGGTATTATTACTACTGCTAATATTGTTATTGCTACTGCTGCTGCTGCTACTACTACTATTACTATTACTGCATTATATTTAACACACACAAAAATTTAGTTTATTTTAATAGTATTATTAACTATTCAATATTTTTTTTCAAATTTCTTTATTTTAGTTAATTAATTAATTTAAATGAAGAAAAAAAAGTTTTGTTGTCATATTAATTTAATTGAAGAAGAATTTAAATGTAAAAATCAACCTACAAATGACAAAGTGATCAATTAGGCTTGATTTGTTTGTGTTAGAAAAAATGAAGAGATAAGCTAGCTGAATATAATAATTTGTTCAAATATGAGAAGAAGAAGTAAGATAGACTAATTAAGAAACTTAAGTTTTGATTTATGGTTGATGCTTAAAGCCTTCAAATACATGAGTATTTATAAGTACTACTACTAATACTACTACTACAAATGCTACTAATACTACTAATACCATTGCTACTGCTATTATTTCTAATACTGCTACTACTACTACCGCCACTACTACAACAACTGCTAATACTGCTACTGTTACTGCTGCTACTGCCACTGCTACTATTATTACTACCACTGTTATTACAACTACTGCTAATACTGTTATTGCTACTGCTGCTACTTCTACTGTTATTGCGACTACTTTTACTATTTTTACTACTGCTACTACTTCTACTATCACTGTTACTACTACTATTGCTAATATTGATATAACAAGTACTACAGATACAGCCACCACTGCTGTTATTCCTACCACTATTACTATTTCTACTACTGCTCCTACTGCTACTACCACTTTCACTATTTTTACTACTGCTCCTACTGCTACTACCACTGTTACTATTATTACTGCTAATACTGTTATTGCTACTGCTGCTATTACTATTGTTGCTACTAGTGTTGCTGTTATTGCTACTACTACTGCATTATATGTAACACTAAAAAAAATTTAGTTTATTTTAATAGTATTATTAACTATCCAACAAATTTTTTAGATTTCTTCACTTTAATTAATTAATTAAGTTAAATAAAGAAAAAAAAGTTTTGTTGTCAAATTAATTTAATTGAAGAATTTGATAGTAAAAATCAATCTACAAATGACAAAATGATCAATTAGGCTTGATTTGTTTCTGTTAGAAGAAATGAAGAGATAAGTTAGTTGAATATAATAATTTGTTGAAATATGAGAAGAAAAAGTAAGACAGACTAATTGAGAAACTTAAGTTTTGATATGTGGTTGATGCTAAAAGTCTTCAAGTACATGAGTATTTATAAGTACTACTACTACTAATACTACTACTAGAAATGCAACTACTATTACTAATACTACTGCTACAACTGCTACAACAAGTACTACTGCTACAGCTGCCACTGTTGTTATTATTACTACTGCTACTATCACAGTTACTACTAATACTATTATTGCTACTACTGTTACTACTACTATCACTACTACTACATTATATGTAACACCATAAAAAAATTTAGTTTATTTTAATAGTATTATTAATTATCCATAATTTTTTTTAGATTTTCTTACTTGAATTAATTAATTAATTTAAATGAGAAAAAAAATTGGTTGTCATATTAATTCAATTGAAGAAGAATTTGAATGTACAAATCGACCTACAAATGGCAAAATCATTAATTAGGCTTCATTTGTTTTTGTTAGAAAAAATAAAGAGATAGGCTAGCAGAATATAAAAATTTGTTGAAATATTAGAGGAAGAAGTAAGAGAGATTAATTGAGAAACTCAAGCTTTTATTTGTGGTTGATGCTAAAAGCTTTCAAGTACATGGGCATTTATAAGTACTAGTTTATTTTAATAGTATTATTAATTATCCAACATTTGTTTTTCAGATTTCCTTACTTGAATTAATTAATTAATTTAAATGAGAAAAAAAATTTGTTTTCATATTAATTCAGTTGAAGAAGAATTTGAATGTACAAATCAATCTACAAATGGCAAAATGATCAATTATACTTTATTTGTTTTTGTTAAAAAAATAAAAAGATAGGCTAACTGAATATAATAATTTGATGAAATATGAGAAGAAGAAATAAGAGAGACTAATTGAGAAACTCAAGCTTTGATTTTTGGTTGATGCTAAAGGCTTTCAAGTACATTAGCATTTATAGGTACTAGTTTATTTTAATAATATTATTAATTATCCATAATTTTTTTCATATTTTTTAACTTAAATTAATTAACTAATTTAAATAAAAAAAATTTATTGTCGTATTAATTCAATTGAAGAAGAATTTGAATGTACAAATTAACCTACAAATGACAAATCATCAATTAGCCTTGATTTTTTTTGTTAGAAAAAATAGAAAAATAGGCTAGCTGAACATAATAATTTGTTGAAATATGAGAGGAACAAACAAGATAGACTAATTGAGAAACTCAAGCTTTGATGTTTGGTTGATGCTAAAAGCTTTCAAATACATGGGTATTTATAGGTACTAGTTTATTTTAATAGTATTAATAATTATCTAGAATTTTTATTTTCATATTTCCTTACTTGAATTAATTAATAAATTTAAATAAGGAAAAAAAAAATTTTGTTGTCATATTAATTCAATTGAAGAAGAATTTGAATATACAAATCAATCTAAAAATGACAAAATCATCAATTAGGATTGATTTGCTTTTGTTTGAAAAATGAAGAGATAAACTAGCTGAATATAATAATTTGTTAAAATATGAGAGGAAGACATAAGAGAGACTAATTAAGAAACTCAAGCTTTGACTTGTGGTTAATGCTAAAAACTTTTAAGTACATGGGCATCTATAGGTATTAGTACTACTATTACTACTACTACCACTAATAATATTATTACTACTGATATTACTACTGTTACTGCTACTACTGTTATTATTTCTACTTTTGGTACAGCTGCTACTACTGCTACAATTCCTACTGCTACTACTACTAATATTACTATTACTGCTACAATAATTACCACTACTACTACTACTACTATTGCTACTATTGTTGTTGCTATTGTTACTGCTAATATTGTTATTGCTGCTATTAGTGCTACTGCTATTAATACTGTTACTACCACTATTGCTACTTCTACTATAACTAATACTACTTACTCTTCTTTTTCTTATTCTTCTTATTCTTCTTGTTTTTTTTTTGCTACATTCTGGAGTGCAACTAGGCGAACGCTCCTCTTCCAGCTACAAGCCTGGTCCATTTATTTTTTTTGTCTTCTTCAATTTTCTGCATATTATTATTTTCCTGTACAACTTAATTTTTTTACTTCTTGTTGCTGATTTTTAATAATAGGTTATTAAGTATTATTTTATTTTTTTATAATAAAAAATAATTAATCTTTGTTAATAATTAGTTAATTCGTCAAAATATTCGATTATTAAATTTAATAAATATTTTGATATTCTTTAGAATTATAATATTTAGGACGGTACCAAATAGAAAGACCACCAATGTCTTTCTAGTAACCTAATCAAATAGCAAACCAAAAAGTAGTTTTATAACTTTTATTTATAAAATGTATTGATGTGTATTCCTTTTTCTATTATAAAGTTTATATATTTATGAAATAAGCAAATGTATTGATGTGTATACGTGTTTCTATTATAAAGTTTATATATTATGAAATAAGCAAAGTAAAATAAAATAATTGTCTCTTTCATAAAAGGCAAAATATTTTTCGAAACAAAATAATTTCAGAAGTAATTAATTTCACTATATCTTTTTATTATTAACTAATATATAATTTTTTGAATTTAAATTTACACAAATTTAAAAATAAAAAAATATTTTAAAATCATGTATCACTTCACACAATGTAATGACCCAACCCGAAAACCCATATACAAGTGCTCATAAACTTCCATATCAAGAAAATATATCTATATATCAGATAAACAAAATTTGAAAAGAACCCACCCTGGAAACCCATATATAAGTGCTCATAAACTTCCATATCAAGAAAACATATATATCAGATAAAAAAAATTTGAGAAGATCCAAAACATGTGTCCATACATTCACATAGTTCCAAAATCCTACCAACTGAATATTTAAATTTTCTTTATCTATCCTACTGCCTCTTGCTATTTTTTTTCTTCTCTTTTTGAGAAACATTGTTCTTGTTTTCCTATTTGCTGTATGAATTTCTATTTACTCTCACTCCTACACAGCTTTAGTTTTCCCTTTTCTTGTTTTCTCCATGCTTCAAGAACTAGGTTGACTGGATCTGTAATACCCTTAATTAATTTTAATGTAATTAAAATTAATGTATAAATATAATTTTTTAGTTTTTGAATTTTTATTTAATGTAAAAACGAAGAAAATTAATTGGAGGATGAAATTGAAAACAGTACCATCCAGCACCATCACAGTATGATCTGGTGCCCCAGCCACAGTACCACCCGGCACCACCATAGTATAGCCCGATGCCCCAACTGCATCACCCAGCACCACCATAGTACAATCCGGTGCCTCCACCGTATCATCCAATGCCACCACAGGGCCATCCAGTCCATCCTCAGAACAATCAAGTCCCTCTCCCATGGGACCTAGTTCCTCCCATGATAGACCCAAGCTACATTGAGAGGTATAAAAGATTAAACCCATCTACTTTTGCAGGAGCATCCTCCTTTGAAGAGGTTGAATACTAGTTGGCTGAGACAGAGAAGGCCTTCAAGACTCTTGGAGTGATTCCCAAACAGAGAGTCATACTTGCCACCTACATACTGGTGGGAGAGGCAGGCCACTAGTGGCAACTCAAGTAGGCCACCCTTCCTGTTCAAGTCACTTGGGAATAATTTTTTATGGCCTTCAATGCAGAGTACCTTCCAGAGCATCTTCGACATCTGAAGGAAATAGATTTTGCACACCTGGTCTAGGGTGACATGACTATATTAGAATATGCTCGAAAGTTCCTAGAGCTGGGCCGATATTCCCCTGAGAGCATGATGGATGAAGGCAAGAAAGTAAGAAAGTTTGAGTGGGGTCTCCGTCCTGAGATCAAACAACAGTTGTATGTGTTCGAGCTGAGTATGTACTCGGTTGTTCTGACTAAGGAACAACTAGTAAAGAGGAACCTTCGCACTTTCTCTCCAGCAGCAGGGAACCTCAGGCCCTCGACTTCACATCGCAGACTAGCACCTGTTGCACCTGTTCAACAGAACAAGAGACCTAGGCCTATGACTCATGCTCCCCCTCAGATTCCAACAACAGGACACAGTAGGATTTTTCAGCACTGTGGCAGGGATCATGGGGACCGACTCTGCTATCACCTCAACAATACTTACCGTATATGTGGGAGTGCCCAACATTATGCGAGGGAGTGCCCAACGAACCAAAACCAGGCCAGACCTCCTATCTAGGGCAAGGCTTACAACCTCACTCAGTAAGATATAGAAGCTTATCCAAATGTAGTACAGGGTACATACACTATCTGTAATCATCTTGCACATGTTTTTATTGATACTAGTGCCTGATATTCATTTGTCTCATATGTTTTTGCATCAAACTTGAATGTATTACCTGAAAGACTTGATTCTGTGTTGGTTGTGTCTACTCTTGGGAGTAGGACACTACTAGGAGAGGTTATATACAGAGCCTATATCATAGATATAGCAGATAAGAAGTTGAGTGTAGACCTAATAGAGATTGACATGGGGACTTTGATGTAATTCTAGGAATGAACTGGCTAGCGGCGTATCACGTCACCATAGATTATTTTCATAAGAAGCTTGTATTCAACCCTCCTAATGAGGAGTCATTTTCAAATTAATAAAATTCTTTAACATTTGTTCCCTCATGGCAAATTTTCCTATTATCGAGTTCATTAACCTAGCTGTTTTCTCTAATTAGGCAAACCAAAGATAGAAATTTATATTCAAGAGTTTTCGGTAGTCTGAGACATCCCAGATGTGTTCCTTAATGAACTACCTGGACTGCCAGTGGACAGGGAAGTCGAATTCACCATAGACCTTCAGCTAGGCATCCAACCCATTCAGTTGCCCCTTACCGCATGAGTCGTGTTGAGATGAAGGAGCTGAAGAAACAGATTAATGAATTACAGAATAGTGGATTTATCCGACATAGTGTGTACCCTTGGGGTGCTGGAGTCATATTTGCAAGAAAGGGAGATGGGACATTGAGGTTATGTATCGACTATAGAGGTCTGAACAGGGTCACGATCTAGAACAAGTATCCCCTACCCAAGATCAATGACTTCTTTGATCAGTTGCAAGGTGCCCAGATCTTCTCCAAGATATACCTGCGTTCAGGTTACCATTAGGTAAAGATCAGGGCAGAAGATATTCCCAAAATAGCCTTTCGAACCAAGTACAGACACTATGAGTTCCTGGTCATACGATTTAGACTAACCAACGCACCAACCATCTTCATGGATTTGATGAACAGGGTTTTTAAACAATTCCTAGATCAGTTCGTCATTGTATTCATCGATGATATCCTAGTCTATTCAAAAAGCAGAGAGGAACATGCTCACCATCTGACTCAGGTTTTGTAGGTTCTTAGAGAAAAGAAGTTGTATGCAAAGTTGAATAAGTGTGGGTTTTGGCTCGAGTAGGCTACCTTTCTAGGGCACATCATATCAAAGGATGGAGTGTCAATGAACCCCAAAAAGGTTGAGGTAGTGCTTGGCTAGGAAAAATTAACCTGGGTCAAGGAGATCCGTAGCTTTTTGGGGATGATAGGTTATTACCGTAAGTTTGTGGAAGGATTTTCTAGCCTAGTTGCTCCTTTGACTCGGCTCACAAAGAAGAACATCAAGTTTGAGTAGAACGAGAACTGTGAAAGGAGCTTTTCAGAACTAAAAAAATTATTTACTACTGCACCTATGTTAGCATTACTGAGGGGGTCGGGTAGATATACAGTTTATAGTGATGCCTCCTACCTAGGGTTGGGTTATGTTCTGATGCAGTATGGGAAGGTCATGAGAAAAACTACCCCACCCATGACTTAGAACTTGCCGCAATTATTCACGCCTTGAAGACTTGGTGCCATTACTTGTATGGGGAGACCTTCCAGATCTATACCAACCATAAGAGTTTGAAACACATATCTACTCAAAAGTATCTCAACATGCATCAGAGAAGATGGATAAAACTCCTCAAGAACTATGATTGCAACATCTTATATCACCCAAGTAAAGGCAACATGGTAGCCGATGTACTCAGTAGAAAAAGTGCAGGCATATTAGCTCATTTGATAGTTTCAGAATGCAGGGTAATAGGGGCCACACAATAGGTACGACTTCAGGACCTGAAGAGAGTCACATGCTTGGCCCACTTGACTATTCAACTTGAGTTAATCCAGAGAATAAAGGAAGATCAGTCTGCCGATTCCACCCTAGCAGCCCTCAAGAAAGATGCAGGACAGAGAGTTAATTCAGAATTTTGAGTCTCTGCCGATGGGTTACTTAGATTTCAGGACAGGGTGTGTGTTCCAGGTGATAGTGAGTTGAAAATGGAAATCATAACAGAGGCCCTTAGCTCAAAGTTTTCCATGCATCCTGGAAGCACTGAGATGTATCAAAGCATACAACCACGATTTTGGTGGAACGGGATGAAAAGAGATGTGGCTGACTTTATTTTCAAGTGTTTGGTATGTCAGCAGGTCAAGGTAGAGCATCAATGCCTAGGTAGGCTACTTCAGCCATTACCAATTCCAGAGTGGAAGTGGGAACATATCACAATGGATTTCGTGATAGGATTGCCAATGGCACACTCAAAACATGATGCCATATGGGTAATTATTGATTGGCTCACCAAGTCTTCCCACTTCTTAGCCATTAGGATGACCGACCCCTTGGACAAGCTAGCAAGAATATATATCCAGGAGATTGTCAAGTTATATGGAGTGTCAGTGACAGTAGTGTCCGATAGGGACCCCAAGTTCACTTCTCGGTTCTTGTCTAGTTTTCAGTAAGCCATGAGAAAGAAATTGTCCCTTAGTACTACATTCCACCCTCAGACCGATAGACAGTCAGAAAAGACGATCTACACACTTGAGGATATGCTTCGAGCTTGTGTCCTTGACTTTGGGGGCCATTAGGATTATCATCTACCCTTGATAGAGTTCGCTTAGAACAATAGCTACCAAGCAAGTATTGGCATGGCTCCGTATGAGGCGTTGTATGGCTGCTAATACAGATCACCGATATGTTGAGAAGAAGTGGGTGATAGAAAATGCTCGGCCCAAATCTCATAGAGGAAAGTACAGCCAAAATAGTTAAGATCAAGAAGAACATTCAGACGGCTCAAAGTAGGCAGAAAAGCTATACGGATACTTGGAGGAGGGATTTGGAATTTGATAAGGGTGATCGGGTATTCCTTAAGGTCACTCCTTTCAAATGAATTAGTAGGTTTGGCAAGAGGGGAAAACTAAATCCCTGGTTCATTGGGTCATTTAAAATCTTAGACAGACTTGACACCGCTGCCTACAGACTGGCACTGCCTCCAGAACTATCCAAGGTCAATGATGTGTTCCATGTGTCCATGTTATGTAAGTATAACCCAGACCCCTCTCATGTCCTGGCCCACGAGCCCTTTTTACTCCAGGAGGATCTATCCTACGAGGAAGTACCAGTTGGTATTGTAGACCAAAAGAGTATAGTACTCCGCAACTGGAAAATTCCCTCTGTTAAGGTCCTATGGCAGAATCATACACTAGGAGAGGCCCCATGGGAGCTAGAATCAGACTTCAAAACCAAATATCCCCGATTGTTTGATTGAGTGATAGAAAGACAAATTTGAGGGATCAAATCTCTTTTAGGGAGAGAGTTGTAATACCCTTAATTAATTTTAATGTAATTAAAATTAATGTATAAATATAATTTTTTAGTTTTTGAATTTTTATTTAATGTAAAAATGAAGAAAATTAATTGAATGATAAAATTGAAAACAATTTTGGAAAAAAGGGGTGAAAATTTAGGGTCTGGGGGTGTTTTTGAAAGAAAAATTGAAAATTAGAGGTCAAAATATAATTTAGAAAAATTGTGCCATGTAGGATGCCTAGTCAGCAGCCCGGACGAATCGAAGCGCGCCGCGTTGCAAGGCACGTTGACATGGTGCCATACGGGAGGCCACACTGGTGATCCACGTGTCCGCCATTGGACGTTCTGGATTTATTCCCGTGGGCACGGATGGTCCAGATCCATTCCCTCCTCAGACACGATTGGACGGTCATGATTAAATACAATGAAGTGTCCAAATCCACTTCCTATTTAAATGCAATCGGACGGTCTAGATCAAATTACGATGAATAGTCCAAATTCACTTCCTATTTAAATGCGATCGGACGGTCCAGATCAAACGCGATGGATGGCCTAGATTAAAAGGAGACAGAAATAAATAATCTTCTTCACACCAAACCCTAACCCTAGCCGCCAGATCCCCCCGTCGAAGAAGAAAGCCAGTCACCGGGATGGGAGTCGATCGCTGCCTGCCGTCTCCGATCGCCAAAAGAGGTAAAATTTTCCCCATTCACTTGAAATTCAATTTTGAACACCGCCATAGCCAAATCAAAGCAAAATGACCGAGGGATGAGCCGAAAACTGCAGATTAAGCCCGATAGTGTTGCCGCATAAAAAAGTAAAAACTGCCTCCGATGAGGCCCTTCCCGATTCCCGTTTCATGTAATTTTTCTACCTTTATAATCATCATTCCTTTCTCTACAATTTAAACAAAGAAAAACACTCAACTGCGAAGGAGAGCCGGTGGAGCCGCCGCACCAGAGAACCCCGCCGCTGGTAAGCTTCAATTTTTCAACTTTTTTCGGCCAACCGAGGCCCCTTAACGTGTTTTCTTGTAGGGATTGGTACAAAAGCAGTCAAAATCAGCTAAAAACAATCGAAAATAGCCAACCCAAGGCAAACCGCCGCCACAGGCGGCGATGCCATCGTCGGAACGCGGCGAAGCCGCCGTGCCAAAATTCTGAAATTGGCTAAAAAGTTTTATAACATTGATTTTGGATTTTTTGGGGTATTTTTAGGTACTTGAAGCGTGTTATAATCCCTGAAAAAAAATTTAGGGAACCTGGGGACCACCAATAGGCACAGTCAAAAACTTAGCATTCGAACACCAATTCGAGTAAGAATCTCTCACCTTATTCCTTGTTATGGAATTGAAGTTTAATTTTAAATAATATGGTAGTTTTTGAAATTTAGAAAATATTCGTAATTAATTACAGGTTACTAATGGAGCCAGAACCGGTTACTTATTACTGTTTGCTATGTTTAATTGATTGCCTGATTTTACAGTTCTCAAATGCATGATAATACACTGGAATTTGTATGATGATGCAATTGTGTTTCCTTGATGCATGTATTACTTGTTTTATATGATTATAATTAAATTGGGAAACTGAAAAATTAAAGGTAAACGTGAAATTGTTTGATTAAGTGGATGGATGAACGACAGCCTTACTGGATATCCTAGGAGATGGTGGTTAGATCGGGTACATAGAGAACCCTACCGTGAACATTGCCTCATATCAGATGGGTTAACGAGGATTGGTAATTTGGCACTCATACCGGACAGGGTTTTGGGGACGGCCCGTTTCACCCTTATACTGAACGGGGTATTGATGGATGGTATTTTGACGCTCATACCGGACGGGGTATGGGGACGGCCTGTTAATTGAAAATGTTAAAAAGGGGTTCAGGCATAGTGAGCACATCCCTATGGACCCCCATAGATACTAGTAGGCTAAAAAAAGAGAAAGTTGTTGCTGCCGACTGATTGCATATTAGATTATGATATTGTTTATGTTATTGACTCTATAGGTTGCTTTTGGAAATCTAGCTACAGTAAGTATGCAGTAAATAATTTTTATTTATGATAAACGAATTTACTGAAATTAAGAGCTCCATTAGTTGTTTTCATGATTTTTACCAACTTTCATTTCTGTGTCGGTGAGTAGCATGATATTCTTACTGGCCTAGTGTAGCTCACTCTTTCATTAACCATTTCAGATCAAGAGGACCAAGATCCAGAGTCCGACCCATAAGAGGGTTGCGAATAGGATGCCCAGTTGTTTATTTTTTATTATTTCTTTGATTTTTCATTATTTCTTTTAAAATGGTCATTCTCGTAGCCCTATTGGGTAATCTGAATTATTGTGTAAAGAATGTAAACCCTAACTATTTATTTCACTTCCGCATTCAATTCATAATTTATTTCCTTTCAAGTTTACGGGCCGTTACAGGATTGGGATCACCCTCCTATTTTATTTTATTTGGAAAAATAACATTAAATAACAGAATGAGCATAAATCGCTCAGTAAGCCCAGATCAGCACCTCAAGCAATTAGAATCTACATTACAGTGCAGTAACTCATTCACCTTGGTGGGTGTTTTCTTCAACTCAAATCACTGACCTATAATTTCCTCTTATCCTGTAACGTCCCGCAATCTATAATAATCGAGGCATCCTGTTTTAAATTACCAGTAATACATACTTCTCAAATTCATCATCATCAACACAGTCAAAATATTCCTTAGCTTTCTATCAACATACGCTATACCACAGTGAATGACAAAGACATTCTTATACTTTTGTGTTAATTTTAGCTATTATGTCCGTATGAGTATAATGGCGTAAATCTCGCTTATTCTCTTCTTGTATCCCCTATGTATTGGATTCTACTGGTGGTGAATCTTATCTTGATTCCTGCTTCATTGCACTTGTAAATAAATGGGAATGAGCCTACCGATGGCCATGAAGTCAAATTTAAATTCAAGTAATGTATTAAAATAAATAAAATCCCTAAACTGAAGTCGCCCTCAACTTTCTCTCTCACTTCAGACAGTCCCCTTTTTCCTTTAAAGGAAAATTTTAGATATCTTAGACTCTCCCCAAAGCTCGCAGGTATAAATAGCCCATTTATCCCTCTGCTTATATGGTTCCCAACACACTATTGCCTAAATTTCCCTTGAATTTCAACATAATTACCATGGCAGCTCCTTTTTCATAGCCCATATGTTACCTCATCCTTAGGCTACCTAGCCACCCCTTTTAGCCACTCCTTTGCAGGTTAAAACACCCTCCTAACACAATAACCATCTGCTACATATCCTCGGTTATTAACCTTACCATTTGCAGTTCCATCTTTCACATTCTAGTTTATCGATTTCAGGGTATTTTTCCTCACTCTTCAACCTATGTTCAGCTTAATTTTTTCCACTCATAGTCCCTAAGTGCTCATTTTATTCTCCTCAATAATTCTATATTAATCTACCTCCAATCTACATGCCCACATAGTAACCAAAACGATAATATCAATAACCGCTCCAAGCACATTCTATTTTTACATACCTGCAATCCTTTGGTGTTTTCTACCACTTTATTTTCCAACTTAGCATATACCATTTTATATTGAATGTTAAACACATATTTAGACGACTGTTGTCCGGCCACTCACACAACCCATCAGTACATCATTTTCACACACTTTGTGACCACCAGCTGGTGATAACCCACACAAAGTTGATCCACACACCAGAAACAGTGACTCCATGTTTCCTTAGGAAGGTTTTTGATTTAACACTACAGTCCCCTAAAAGACCATCTAATTCCTCTCCCTTTATCTACCTTGTAACCATTTCCATTTATTCCCATAACATTTCATCCTTTCTCTCCCTCAAACCTCTATCATTTATTCACAATTCTTTTTCTAAATCATTGCAAACAAAAACTACATTCTGTTATTTCCTCCCCTCAGCTCTCCCTCAAAACAGGCCCTAATTTCCCATCTATTTTCTTTCTCTAGTGTTCATTCATACTTTTTTCATTTTTTATTCTTGAATTAATTTACATTTAGTTCTCACTCTCTCTTTAGCAGATCTGATTTATTCTTCTAAGTTACTTTTAGCCATTCATCCTATTTTTTGGTTTTTAAGACTCTAATTGATTTTCTCCAAAATGTTTGCCTTCTATCATGAAAACCCTTTCACCCTCAATTCTCTTACCTTGTTGCTGCATCATCATATATCTACATACACTTTCAGTTTAGCATTTTATGATGCACGATCTAACATTCTACTAAAAGTTTGAATATCTTTCCATTTTTTTCAACCCTAATCATGCATATCCTCTGAAAAAAGGAATTTAAAATATAAATCTCGATTTTGGTGTTTGAAACAAAAATTTGTCTTACCTCCTTTCATCGCGTGGATGTTTACTTGTAATACCGGTTCTCTCTCAAGTCCTCCTTGGCGACGCCGTAACACAATGCCATCGGTTCCTCTTTAGATGTTTGTACTCTTTCCACTATCCTTATCTCGATTAGACTAGTTATTTTAAGATTTTACTTTCTCTCTAGAATCTTGTACCCGTTCAGCCTGCTCTCCTCTAAGTCAATCTCACTATTATTCTCTCTCGATCGACCCTCCCTCTTCTATTAGGTTTCCCCCCTCCCCCCCCCCCTAATGGCTGAGAAGAAGAAGTTTTTATAAAGGTTGTGAGGACTATTCGATGTCAAGGGTAGATCTGCATCATTGGTTTCATTTTTTTTTTAAAAAATCCCAAATTTCCCTTCTTTTTTTGAAATCCTTACCACCAAGCCCCTATGTCATCTCCGTATTACTCCTATTTTTTCAAAACCTTTGAGATTTGGTCCTTTCTTTTAACCTTTTATAGTATTTAAAAATTTTGTTTCTACTAAATCTTTCCAACATACTTCGAGTGTTGCTATTTGATTTTTGAGATGTTATATATCCTCATCCTGTAAGTTTCTTCAAAACACTTTCAAGACATTCAATTATGAATTAGATTATGCACATTTAACAAAATGATCCACATTTAAATTACTTACCTCTTTATCCATTCTACAGAACTATACTCATTTACATGTACTATTCTGTTTCATCCATTTTGGAATTTAGATATATGCAACAATTTTTCTAGCAAGTTGGAACATTATAACAGGACATACATATCACTAACATCATTCAACATAGCCACTGAACTTACCTAATTATATTTTCAATTTTCATTCTCATCATTTCACCTCTTTTGTATATGTTTTTCTTTAATTTCTTTCCCACCAGATTTCACACTCAAGTCCACCAGCCCAACTCCCTATTTTTATTTATCACAACAGAATGTAACGCACGCACATACACAGAGCTTGCACTTTACACATTAGAGCCTTCTCTTTCTCGACTATATCTCTAGCCTCATTTATCACATGCATTTGGGAGATTCACTCCTATACGAACCCTTTAATATTCAATCCATTTTGCTGACTGAGCATGGGTCAGCTGTTCCACATCACACGGCCAACATAGGCCACACACACACCACAATGAGATATCATCAACATAGAAAAATATGTTTTAGTTCTAGCTCAATCCTATCCTACATCTAGCCTCTAGTTTGGATCATTTAACCCTCCCAATTTTGTCTTATTTCTACCCAACATATTCTAGATTCAACATTCAACTCCCTTCAAGCCTTACTTTAGCAGTCCTGATCTATTATCATTCCCAGTAATAAATCTTTAAATTAATTATGTGAGCTGTCTGAGAGTTTCCTTCAACCTAACTTTATTTAGTTCACTATTCTCCATCACCCTAAACACCTTCCCTTATTATTCTTCCCTTTTATGTGTTTAGTTTGTTAGGTTTTTATCTCCAATTTACTTCCAAAATTTATTTGGTTGAATGTGCCTACCCGAAATCCCTTCTTCCACTCTCGGTCGCTACCTATCTTTTCTTCAACGACTCTTATATACTTCCATAATTTTCTTTTCCTCTTTTTTTTTTTTCTTATTTTCCTTTCTTGAACCATTACTTGATGAAACTCACCTCATTATCTTAGCCATATCTCCCTAGATTTATGCACAGAATACTCGAACCACCAACACATCTGAGACCTCTTCTTCAAACACTAACACACCCGTATTTAACATTTATTTCAAAGATAAGGAAATAGACATGTATTCTAGATTTCCATTCTATACCTTCCTAATGCGATTTAAATGAATTAACATGCACTTTAAACTCAAATTCGAATTGAAAAGGGTTGAAATGATCTTACCTCTTGCTCACAACAACAATGTGGATTTGGTTGTTGTTTCCCTCCTTCGCTCTTCTTTCCCTTTGCCTTCCTCGCCATCTGTCAACAGCCTATCTCTCTCTTACACCTGCTTAGATAAATTTTAGTAATGGTTAATTAATGTATGGTAATGACAATGATTGGATGACATTGACACCATATGAGAATGGGAAATTTTTTTTATGTTTTGATGATTATATATTAATGTATGTTAATGGCATATTTTTATTTGGACCATAAGATGGTATGGTTGTATTTTCAGACAAATTACTAATTTAACCCTACCTATTATATGTAATAATAAATGATATGTAAGAAATATGTAATGAAAAAACAAAATAAATTGTTTACCAGTATAATTACATTTCTATTTAAATAAATAATTATTGCACGTAATCGAATTAAATTTGTATATTTAATAAAATAAATAATACTTTGTGAAGATAAAAATAGAATTAAGTATATTATATGGGGGTATAAGGGAAAAAAAAGTAACCTACCGGTCACATACCACCGATTCGATGGTTTTAAAATTTATCCCGAATTTTTCAGTCAAATACCGTTTGCTTCCATTGGAAGTTGAAACAAATATGATTTTCTCACACCCGTGGAGTACCATACATTAAAATTCTATCATTTACCATGATCCAAATAGGTTGTTAGGGTTTCATCCTTTTTTTGTGTAAAAACAATGCTTTTTATATAGTAACTAAAACTAAATTGTAGCCTTCCATTACGGGATGAGATCTGGACCGTTGATCTCTTATTTCCTTTTAAAATTTTCAAGTTTCTTCTCCCTTTTTTTTTATTGGGATGATACACACATACTCAAATTTGAGATGGAAATATAGAAATATATATAATTGTAAACCGTTGAACTTTTCTGGGTTTTTTTTTCTCTTTTTTTTATGTTATTTGAAAAGCTAATTTAAGCTTGACCCAAACATTTGCATCAAATTGGCCCTCTAACAGAAAAGTCCAACACAGATGGGTCATATTTTGTCCACTATCTATATAAATTTTTTTATATATTGATATAATATTATATATGAATCACATAATAAATATTTTAATAAATAAATTATATTATTTTTATAAATTTTAAATTTAATTATTTATATAAATTTTTAATTGTAATAAGAATTTTAATTAAACAATTAATTTACTTCAATATTACAATGTTACTTTAGTTACAAAATTAATAGAAATCTTCATATATAATTTTAAATCTCCTAATGTATGTCATAGAACTTCTTTTATTTTAAATATATTATTTTCAAAAATAAATGAATCTATTTTGCATATTCAAATTTATTTGAAATCTTTCTTTACCTTTATCGATACTTAAAATTTTTGGCTTTTTTATTTAAATTACTTTAAATCCTTATATCTATCTATTTTTAGTGATTTTAATCATTTAAAAAAATTAAAAAAAATTTAATAGAATACATAATTACAAGTACAACAAAAAATGGATTAAATTTAAACAATAAAAATATTATTTTGTCCTTAATATAATTTTTACGCCGATAAAACTTTAATTATCAACCACATGATTAATTAATAAAGCAATGAAGAAAAAAGAGACAAAAGACAAGTTAGGAAATGATCCTTCAAAATTATAATTAGCAATTTATTGAACAATATTTATAATAGTAATATTGGGTATATTCCTTTTTAATTGCATTATTAATTTTTTCTGGTGCTTTTGTTTCCTTGCAAAATTATTTAATACGTTACTTAATTTTTTTTAAATAAATTTAAATTTAAATGATTCAGTAATTAGCTATTAATTCTGATTATATATAATTTTATAAACGTAATTAAATAATAATTAAATAATTTTTCAAATAATAGCTTGGAGGGCCTTTAACTACTTCAATACAATCCAAAATTAAATTTTTATTGTAATATTTTATTGAGAATTTTAAATAATAAAATTAACAAGAATATATAATGTCAAATCTTTTAATTTTTGTAAAATTTATAATAATTTTCTCATAAACATATGTTACCTACATTAATTTTCTGTCTCTTCTTCAATTTTTTGCATTAAATTCTGTCATTATTTCATTGCTTCTTTAGATATTATTCTATCTTAGAGAATATTTTCAATTACATTTATAAGGAATTCTATTCGTAAAGGTACTTTGGCAACAACAAGCCACTGAGCAATTCATCTAGAAACTAGAAGATGAAATGAAAGCTAAGAACTTTCATTTGTTTGTAGTACCTGATAAGTTCAATTTAGAGGACCAAATTCCTTTTTAAGGAGGGGAGAATGTAATAGCTTAGATTTTTCGAATTCTAGTTTCTCGCATTTGGTATGGTTGATTAAGTGCATATATGTATCTAGGAAGATTTAGTAAGGATAAGAACTTGATTTAATGATAAATAGGAAGGAAATAGTAAAATTAGGTTAAGGAAAATCCCTTAATAGTGAGAATATTCCCTCAAAGGGAAAATCATTCAGCCAAAAAATGTTTCTCAAGGCTGAAACGACATCTTAAGAAGATGCAAAGCATTCGAGACGATGAGAAAATTGTTCGAAGTGAAATTCAAAAGAGAACAGGAATTTAGGTTACGTATGAAAACCCTAATTCTTGAATAGTTGGAGAGAATGATCTTTTATGATTGAAACATTTTTCGAGACCAAAATACATAGAATTTGAAGCCCAATTTTGGTAGAAGGCAAGCTAAGACATGAAAGATGAGATGTTAAAAAAGAAAAATTTTAGTAGAAGAAAATTTGGGATAAAATTAAGGAAAACTGATAGACATATAGAGAAGTTTAACGACTTGCTATTTAGGGCTTATGGGCTTAGGTGGGCCTAAAGGAGTCTAATGGGCTCTATTTCAGCTCAATTTTGGAGTTAAATGGAAAAAAAGATCGATATAGATGAGGAAGCAAATGGAAGATTGTGGAAGAATGTAGAATAAGAATGAAATAACATGATGAAAGATGACAACTTTTTAGATGAAATAATATCATAAAAAGTAATAACTTTTAGATAAAGTGACATAACGAAATGTGGCAACCTTTTGATGAAGTTGCATAATGGAAGGGTGGGAACTTTCTTTCGTGGCTCCCTAGTCCTATAAATAGGAGATGAGGGAATGGAGGAATAGACATTGTGGATGAGAGAAAAATAGTGAACAGTATAACGACAAAAGAAGGAGTATGAAGTGTATGATTTTTTGAGAGTATTGTGAGGATTATAGATAAAAACCTTAGAGAAACTCTCCTTGCATGCTTTAATTATGGCAAATCAAGTGAAGAAAAAACAAAAAATTAAGTGCTAATGGGTTATATATACATATATATAGTAAGAAAATATTCAACAGACCAAACATATACAAGAAAGGATGAGATAGTGTTGCTACACATTGGAGCTTATAGTGGAAATTCAATAAAGAAGGTTACTGTTATTTTTATATTGAGAAATTTTGATGTAAACCATGTTTTGCTTTCTAATGGAAGCTATATTTTAGAGAATGATGAGATAGTTATTATTGATAGTTTATAGAGGTTTCTTGGGTCTTTTCGGGTAAGCCCTTTCCATAGTTTTGATCATAAAGATCTATTTTTTACAAATCAAAATTTTTTGAATAAGAGCTACAAAATGACGTATAAAATGAGAGGATTCTTTAAAGTGATTCCCTCTTAAATAATAAGTTCAAAATTATCAAAGGTCTCTTCATTCGAAAGTACCAATGAACCATCAAGAGAGGAACAAATTAAAGAGAGAATCATGAAAAGCTACTTATGAAGTTTTAACTTGTAGGTTCAACCAAAATTTGTGGTTAAATTATTTCCTTGTAAACCTGATATCAGTGAATCACTTGTAAGAAAATAACTTATGAGCCTAGTAGGAATAAGTTTAGAGATTGTATTTAAAATGTTAAAAAGGTGCTATTCCGAGTTTGATGAAAGCCTTAGTTTAGGAAAATTGTTCTATCTAAGCTAATGAAAATATAGTAAGTAGTTTTTATATAAGCCATTGAAAATGTAGTTTTTTTACTTTTATCTTAGCAATTGAAAAAGTAATAAAAGACTATTTTCAAGAAAGAAAGTAAATATAATATAACTCAGCAATGGTATAAATAATTACTTTATGTTTGAGCCATAATAGGGTATTTCTTTACCATTGATGATACTAAAAGTTCTAGAAAATTCATAAAACTAATTTTATTTATATTCAAAAAATGTCATTCTCTCTCATCTCTTCTGCTCAATTCCTCTCAAATGGGAGGACTTGGGTTTATGATTTATTTATATATCTTAAACATAAGTCGTACGATCGATTTCAACAAAGATTGGACCATTGGATTGATCGGGGCCATTTTCATCTTAGTATGTGTGAAAATAACCCTTAGCCATTCAGTTTTGCCCCTTTGAACTTTGACCATCTAATCTACGATTTGATTAATGGCTTTTTTATCTTTTTACATTTCCTTAAATTTTGGTTGTTAGATCATTTTAGGAAGGATGCAATATGTACACATGTATACACACACACACATGTGGCAGGTAGTCTTTATTATGTAGTATATATGTGCTTCTATATGTGTGTGTATGCATGCATATATAAATATGACCATGTATATTTATGGACTTAGAATTCTTAAACCCACTATTGGATGCCATCTCGAGATATCCTTATTATGAAATACATGGTAATACAGATAAATGTGTTATATTGTAATGCCCAAATTAATTTAATTGTAAATTAAATTAATTATAAATATAATTTTTTAATTTTTTAATTTTAATTTAGTGTAAAAATGAAGGAAATGTGATGGAGGATAAAATTGAAACTAATTTCGGAAAAAAATGGTGAAAATTTGGGTTATGGGAGTATTTTTGAAAGAAAAATCAAAAACCTGAGGTCAAAATACAATTTTGAAAAGTTTTACCACATAAGATGCCTGGTCAGCAGCCCTGACGAATCACGACGTCCCACGTGGCAACGGACGTTGACGTGGTACCATACAGGAGGCCATGCAGGCGATCCGCGTACCCACAATCGAACGGTCCAGATCCGTTCCCACGCACACGGACAGCCTAGATGCATTCCCTCCCCAAACATGATCGGACGGCCAGATTTAAATGCAATTAGACGGTCTAGATTAGATCGCGATGAACGGTCCAGATTCACTCTCTATTTAATCACGATCGAACAGTCCAGATCAAACACGATGGATGGCCCAGATTAAATAGAGACAGATATAAATAACCCTCTTCACACCAAACCTTAACCCCAGCTGCTAGACACCCTCATCAGAGAAGAAGACCCAGCCGTTGGGAAAGAGGGCCGCCGCCGCACCGAAGCCCTTTCCGATCGCCAAAAGAGGTAAAAATTTTCTCCTTTTCTTAGAATTCAATTCTAATTACCCCATGGCCAAATTGGAGCAAAAGGATTAGCTGATTGGCCGAAAACCATGGGCAAAGCTCGGCGTCGCCGCCGCATAAAATTTCACAAAATACCTTCGATGAGGCCCTCCCCGATTCCTGTTTGGCATAATTTTTCCACCATTGTGATCATTGTTTTCTTCTCTACAGGTTGACTGGAGTAAAAAACTCAACCGCAACATGAGTTGGAGGAGCCGCCGCACTGGAGAGCCTCGCTGCCGGTGAGTTTCGATTTTTTTATGTTTTTTCGGCCAACCAAGGCCACTTAACGTGTTTTCTTGCAAGGATCGATGCAAAATCAGCCAAAAATGACCAAAAACAGCCAATCCAAGGCGAACTGCCATCGCGAGCGGCGGCACCGTTGCTGGAGTACAGCAGAGCCGCCGTGCTGAAATTTCAGAACTGGTCAAAATTGGACCCTAAGGCTGATTTGAATTTTTTGGGGCATTTGTAGGTACTTATAGCGCGTTTTGATTCCCGAAAAAAATTCAGGGGACCTGGGGACCGCTAGTAGGTGCAGTCAACAGTTTAGTCTTTCAGGCATCAAATTGAGTAATAATCCCTCACCCTATCCTCTGCTATGGAATTGAAGTTTAATTTTAAATAATATGGTATTTCGTGAAACTTAAAAAATATCTATAATTAATTATGGGTTACTAATGGAGACAAAATCGGAAATTATTCTCTGTTGATTTATTTTACAGTTTAAATGCATGATAGTGTCTGATTTATCAATTTTATTGTTTGAATGCATGTATTGCTACCTTATTTGACTACTGTTAAATTGAGAAACTGAGATATGATTGCATTCCCTTATGCATGTTTGTTTGTTTATCTGATCACGACTGATCTGGAAAATGGAGACTAAAGGAAAATGGAAAATTGTGTGATTAAGTGAATGGATGAAATGACTGCCTTACTGGATATCCTGGGAGATAATGGACAGACCGGGTATAATAGAAAATCCTACCGTGAACGTTGTCTCATACCGGACGGGGTATCGAGACTTAGTAATTTGAGACTCATACCGGACGAAGTATTGGGATGGCCCATTTCACCTTCATACCGGACGGGGTATTGAGGTTTAGTGGTTTGGTGCTCATACCAAATGAGGTATGAGAATGTTGAAGGAAAGGGTTCATGTGTAGCGGGAACATCCCTATGAACCCCCATGGATTCGAGTAGGCCGATAAAAGGAAAGGTTGTTGTTTGATCTATTAAATATTGATTTATAATATGTGCCTGTTACCAATTGCATATGGAATCATGATAAGGCTATGTTGTTGTCTCTATAAGTTGTTTTTGTAAATCTCACTACGGTAAGTGGATGGTAAATGGTTTTATTATTAAGAAATGTATTTATTTAATTAAGTGCTCCGTTAGTTGTTTTGATTTTCTACCAACCTTCAGTTCTGTGTCGGTGAGTAGCGTGATATTCTTACTGGCTAGTGTAGCTCATTCCTATTTACCATTTAGATTAGAGACCAGGATCCAGAGCCCGATCCACCAAGAGGGTTGCGAGTAGGATACCAGTTTTATTTATTTTCGTTTATTTCGTTATTTTTTTGTATTTTTTTCAAAAGGTTAATTCTCGTAGCACTATTTGGGACCTTAAGTTTGTGTGTAAGGAATGTAAACCTTAACTATTTATTTCACTTCCGCACTTAAGTTATAATTTATTTCTTTGGACATTCTGGGTCGTTACATATATGCTGTGACGACTTTGGGCCTAGAGAAATTTTGCAAAGACTTCCTATTTGTGACGATACTTATCATTCTAGATGCATTAGTATATGGTTCTCAAGTGGCATATACTCATGCCCAATTTTTAGGGAAGACTATACTAATTATAGAACATAATTATCTATAGATAAGGTTTTATAGATATAGGAACTACTTAGTGTATATATATAGTGAGAGTAAAGTTGATAACTTATCAAATGATGTACTGCATCTTAAAATGTTTAGCCCCTCTAATATATTGTGTGTGTTGTATATAAATGTATAATTAAAAACCAAGCTTTCTTTTTATTATGTACAAGATCAAATAGGTTTTGATCTTTTATTTAACTCAAACCCATTAAAAATGTTTAGTCCATTCTTATGTATTGTGGGTGTGATATATTGTATATAAATGTATAATTATAAACATAGTTTTCTTTTTATTATGTCCAAAATCAAATAAGGTCTAGAATAGCCCATTTTTTTTACTTATAAAGCCAGCCTCAACCTAGTTAAACTTAGGGGCATCCATTTTGTTGTCTTCATATTTGCTCCATTAAGTTCGAGAAAAAAAAGTCACAGACAAGAGTTTTTTAGAGAATGGAGAGAGAGAGAGGGAAGGAAGAACAGGGAGGGAGAGAGTTGCAACAGCAAGAAGAAAGAGAGTGTGAGATTACAAATGGAGAGACATCATGCTAATCAAGACCTAAATTACTTCAAATTCTTATACTTTTAACTATTTTAGTCATTTAAAAGAATTTAAAAATCTGGGACTATTTTTTTAATAAAATACACAATTACAATTACAATAAAAAGGATCAAAATTTGAATAGTAAAATAATGTTTTGTCCTTAATATAATTCTTACAGTATGAAACGAGCAGATTTACTATGTTAGATTCAAATCAAGCAAAACTTTTAGCTATTAAAGAAACATTCTCTATTATTTTTAAAAGTCTAATTGAAGGTATTGGACTTTTTATGGTGGATGGTGTCTTTTGGGTTACTGATGATGCATTTTTTATGGAAGATCAATTCACCTAACAATAAAATTTAGTTAAGGACACTGGGAAATAAAAATTTTATGAAAAAATAAAAGTCGACAGTGTATAATCTTATAGTAGATGAGCATGTAAAGATAAAAGTCAATATAGTTTTGAATTTATTTATGTGGATATGATTATCTTATTTATTTTATTTCATCTCATCTTTTCAGCACAAAAATTTTATAAAAGATACTCGTTTTGTAACATCATGATGTTTATATAAATAAATTTTTACTAAAATTTTATTTATGCATTAGGGGCATTTTGGAAATAAAAGGAAAGCCCATGTAAATTTAAACAATTAAGAAAAACCCTAAAAATTTATTAATTGTATTCATAAGAATATAATTGAAAAGTAAATATTAGAAAGGGGGAGTAACGTAACTTTAGAAGGGCAGGACACCTCAGCAGATGAGACTGACTAATAACACCCCGCCACGTGGACAGCCACACCAGCTGACCTGTACGTAT
>NW_019014681.1:2550852-2572130 GCF_000150535.2 Carica papaya | reverse complement strand
ACTTCCTTTTCCACTAAGTGATTGCTTAGGGACCTTAGCGTACGATCTGGGCTGTTTCCCTCTCGACTTTGGATCTTAGCACCCCAAAAGTCTGTCTGTACAAACGATCTAGGCCTGTATTCAGAGTTTCCCTGGGGTTGGTAATGCGAAATGGGGCCACCCTAATCCATTAAGTGCTCTACCTCGGGCCATCGACATCATACGCTCTACTGAAATAGATTTCGCAGAAAACCAGCTATATCCGATCTTGGTTAGCCTTTCACCCCTAGCCACAAATCATCCCCATATTTTGCCACATACGTGGGTTCGGTCCTCCAAGGCTTGTAAGAGCTCTCTTCAACCTGCTCATGGCTAGATCGATCGGTTTCGGGTCAAATAGGAAGAACTAGAAGATTCCACCTTTGGAAAGCGCCTACACCTAATGGCTTAAGCCGCTATTACCATTTCCTCGCTGACCCATCATGCAAAAGGTACGCCGTTAGAGTGAGTGCGCTTTACTAATAGAAATTCAAGGCTCTAAGCTTCGCTCCTTCGACTGATTGTTCGCATCGGATTTCAGGTTCTCTATTGCACTCCCTAAATAGGGTTCTCTGCATTTAGGAGTGAGGGTTGAGGCTTTCTTTCCTTGTTTTCATCCCTTGTGGCGAACTAGACTGAGAATTGTGTATAGAGAAGAGATGTTTATGTCTTTCTTCAAATGCCTCAGATAGTTGATCGAGAAAGCTGCGCCCAAAGAGCTTAGCAATGTGTAGACTGAAATGGTCTCACGAAGCTGGTCACCGTTTGCCTAAGATCATTGAAAGCAAATGAAGCAAGCTAGACTTCAAAGAGTAGGGGAGATCTTTATAGTTAATTGACGTTATAATACTAAGAAAACAGCAAATCCTTTACAGCTAGCTCTTCTCCTCTGTTTTGTAAGTGAACGAAAGGCTAACATAAGCTAGAGTTGAACGATCTACTGACCTGCGTGAGATTGAATTCCCTAAACCCTATTCGATTCTAATACACCCGAATTCGCATCAGAAAGAGAGGCTTTGGCCCAGCCATAATGAGATCAATCACGAGTCTTCGCTATAGAAGATTCCTAGGTCGTAGCTTGGAAGTCACCCAGAAATGGAACGTATGACCCAGACTAGATTACGATATTAGGCGAGAGCAACAATCCTCCACTTGGAGATTTGCTTTCTCGAGGAATATTTCAGGTTGTGTCGACCCCCGTTTGATTAATTTCTCGATGGGACAAGAATCACAGGAATTCATTCCAAGGAGTCTCCTTTGAAGCAGACGCCGAAACAAAGGCTCCAAGATCAGTTCTTTCTGGGGCATAATAATCCGTTGAGTCGGGGAATTTCGCTTTCTACTTCAATAGGTGGAGGCTCGGCTCAAGCTTCGGAAGAGGAGTTCATGACTTGTTGAGGCAAATTTGCTCACCTGATGTTGTCCTTTTTGATACACCTTCCGAGGCGATTTTCCCTATCTTTTTAACAAGGATTGTTTCAGAAGTCGAGAGGGAAAAGAGATAAAGGAGCTAGCCCTTTATAATATTCTTTTTTGAGATGCAAGAAGTCACTAGTACTTAGAAAGAGAAGATGTAAGCAAAGAAGAAGCTTTTGCCACTGTCATCGTAACCGCAGTGTAATAGAGACCGAGTTACCTTATGAGGGAACGAGGGCTGCCTTCTCTCTGTTCACACCCAGTATCCTTATGGGAGCCTCGTTGCTTTTTCATTTCGTGAACTTCATTTGCATGAACTTCACTTCACTCAAATAAAAAGACATATCGAAAAAAGGGAGGAAGTGTTTCACGGGTGTGGAGCACGACTACCGTTCTCTTTATATTTTAAGATATATATACTTCTAGACTGAAAAGGAAGGAGTTTAGTAAAAGGGAGGAAGTGCTTCACGGGTGTGGAGCACGACTACCAGTTACTTTAAACATGAAGATATAGATATTATGATAAGCGGGGATAGACTCTTAGTGAGCACGTCTACCGTACACAAAACGGCAGCTAGACAGTGCGTAACATAGAGAGTCTTTTAATATACTTGAAGTAGCTAGCTTGCTAGCTTACTGGAAGCCCATCTTTCCCGGAACACTCACTAAATCGGGGTCATGGGGGGTTGATAAAAAAAATAACGCAAATTTTTTTGCATTTACTTTATTGTCCCCCCATATCCAATATCTTCTCATCCCGACCATTCCTAAGCTTGCGCAGGAATGGAATAGAGTGATGTCCTTATCTCAAGTAACCCACGACAAAAAACGAGGATTTATCTCGTTTTATTGTCGTTTCAAGGGTACTTTGATCATCACGTCCATTCTTAAGCCTGCAAAGGAATGGGATAGACGTGATGCCCTTATTTTAGTTCACTTTTCTCATCCCGACCATTCCTAAGCTTGCGCAGGAATGGAATAGAGGGTTGCCCTTCTAGAAGTAACCCAATCGACAAAAACAAGGATTTATCTCGTTTTATTGTCGTTTCAAGGCTTATCTTACCATCCCGTCCATTCCTAAGCCAACGAAGGAATGGAATAGACGAGATGCCCTTATTTGAATTAACGTTGTTATTAGCGTCCACATCTTAATTATACCAGAGCGCTAATAACAAGTCTTTTAAAAGCAATCTAGAGGCCCCCTATAAGGCTTTGGATACCGTATGGAGCCACGTCGATCAGTATAGCGTGGGTGCTACATTCCTTATAGGGGAACCACCACCTCCCCGTAAATGTAGGTAACTTTTTACACAAGTCCTTTTCCAAAATAGGTAAGTTTGAGCCTGCTTACCCCAGGCAAAAATGCCCTCATGAAGTGGGGCCTCTAGACTGGGAAACTGTAAGGTCTCGTAGGAGAAAGACAATACGTAGGTAGGCTCCCACGCGGAGTGAAGGTAGCTAGCAAACAAATTAGCCAAGGTATAGTAAACTAAGGTTTTAGTGCAGACAAGGTCAATTCACTCTTTTTTTTGCTCTGACGTCGGAATGCATTAGCGAGTGACCCAGAGGACGAGGTGAGCTCATGGTAGTTCTTTCTTTCGGAGGTAGGGAGTAAAATCAAAGTCCAAAAGCTTGAGGTTGTTGTGTCTGTGTAGTGACTCCGTACCCAGTGTGAGTTGGTTGACTCCAGCTTCCCACGGGCTAACTAGATAACATGAAAAGACTATAAGAAAGTAGGCACCTGGTATCGTCTATAAAGAGAAGGTAATGCGTGCAAATGCATTATGCCCGGTTGAATCAGTTACACCAGCTAACAACACTCTTCACTCCGAGTGGCATAGGCGCGGGAAGACCAGTTAAGGTCTCGTACTGTCCCTTGGTTGGGAAGCTAAAAACCATTAATCCGCTGGGAGAGTCACACCAAGAATTGTGTTACCTTATCTTGTCTATGGGTTCGTATATGCCCTAGACCGTTTATACCGGCTTCTTGGGGAAGATAGAATAAGAAAAACCTGAGGTTTTAAAGCACTTTCCAACTCAGAGCGTGTGACCTTAGTTTATAGTTCTATATCGTATGATAAAGACCGGGTGCGAAAGAAAGCTAAGTGGTCTGTGAGTCCCAAAACATCGTGAACTCGATTCACTTGGTGTACAAGTCAAACCGCCATGAGATCCACTCGGCTCATTGGCTCTGAGACCATGACACTAAAAAAGAGAAAGAGGAAGCCCCAATCTGTCCTAAAGAGAAATTCCCTTTCTACGTCCAATTTTTGTTCACATCATTACAGGACTATATCTTTCCCCTTAGGTTAGTGTTATGATCCGAAGGCGTAGAAGCAGTAGACCTGACCTTGGGTTGGGGAATTGTTTACTCCCACCTGTGCCAGACAACCCCTTTGAGTCTGAGATCCGATCCCTCGACATTCTTTTATGTGAAAGAAAGCGCACAACCTTCTGTCCCACGTGTGGATGTCAAGGCAAAGGAGATCTATATCTTCTACGAATACGAAATTCCGCCGCTGGTGGGTTAGGTTTAGACACCGAACACGGAGCTAAAGAAATGACATTCCGGGATTACAGATGAGACCCACGGCTTCGCTCACTCACTTCTCCCCGCTTTGAAAGACCTTGGGGAAGTTATATACTTAGTTATATACGAGACCCCGACCCGATGTTCTGTTCCCAACTCCCACTTAGCTTTCACCAAGTGCTAGTGACCATCCCACCTCGCGGATCAGAAACAGGACTTCCCGCTTCAACCAAAGAGTCAACCCAGCGGGTCTAGATCAGAATAGGCATTTCTTCTATTATGCTCTTTCTGCTAGTGGCTGAATCGCGTGGGGCGTACACTCACTCCTTTGATTCAATCTATATAGAAAGAGAAAGTGTTCCGCTAGACCATTAGGAGCTGGGACCACTACTTATAGGATAGGAGCTAACCTATTCCCACTACTTGACGTATGGGCTTCAAACTATCAATTACTTATTCTAAGAAAGAGTCTAATTCCGTATTCAGATAGAAACTCTGAGAAAGAAGACCGACTTCGTGCTCCCTAGCTTTTTAGTCACATGCTTAAAACCTGGTTCTCGAACTTACAGTCTATAAGCAACAAGCCAATGCATGAGCAATTTCATTCTCGTGGGACGATAGAGCTCAAATCAATCGAATACCGTTTGTGACCTGACCTAGAGCCACTAGGATCAGTAAGTCAGTCTCATCCCGTGCTTGGACTTGGGCACGAAAGGATAGCTATTCCTTGCATCGTTAAGAGTTATGGCTGACTTCTAGGCTTTCGGGGAAGGGAATGAGCTAGTGCAGAGAATGCCCTGTTAGCTATTTCATCTGTTACCGCTCTTGCTGGAATAACCGGTCATACTGAATGCTTAAGCACTGTTCTTGTTCAATAATCAACTGTGATGTAATTTAACAGAATCTGTTGTTGCGCTAGAATAAGCTCTGGGACTAGGGCAGATCCTGGTGGAAGGTTTGGTGGAATTGAATTAAGCGTAAACCACCACTAGCAATTGAATCACCAAGCGCTCTTTGACCGAAGATTGCTTCAATTTCTTTTTTTTTGGGCATTTGTTTGCTTTAAAAAGTCAGTGAGGCACGAAAGGTATAAGACAACCTCTCCTTATATTCAAAACTAGCTTAATCTGAAACTAGCCTATCCTTATCATCTGTAACTCGCTATCGTAGACTGAAAGCCTCGTAAACTGGATCAATAGGCTATCACAGAGGTAAGGAGGCATAAGTTCAGTCTATCGAGAAAGATTTCTTCCCTAAAAAGAAGCCGATCTAAAGCCAGTTCCTTAGTTTCAGGAAGTAAAGCGGGAGTGACTAGCCTTCCTTCAAAGGCCAGATGGGTGCCTTCACCTTTGTAATGACCTTTATCTCGAAAAAGATTAGTAAGGCAAGGTTCTTTCTCGTTGACTATGAATTCTGTAACAAAGGAGCGTAGCGGCAGGCTCGCAGAGCTAAGCCTTCAAGTCCTATTTCTTGTCTCCGAGGGACTTTTCTTCCTATTCCATTATTTATCCTATTCCCGATCGGATTGAATAAGCTACTCAAATCTCTCTCTTTGCTCTTAGTAATGCTAATGAAATCAATTCCATAGCCAACTCCTCACTCTACTGGGGGCGATGCAAGGTGCGTAGCGGTCTCCCACGGGGCGGTCACTATCTAACTAGTGGATTTTTTTTAATAAGAAATTTTATGCAAGATTCAACCCGATGAAGACTATTCACTTATTTTTTTTTTCTTTTAAATTCTATTTTTCTGGCTTAAAATTTATTTTCTATTGATGGATGAAAACGAAGAAGCCAGATGAGGGTATGTGTAAAGAAAGGTTTGAAGCCAAAAACAAATATTTATATATATGCTTATATATATATATTTATCTCTGCATGTTAGTACATATATATTGTGTGTGTGCGCGTGTGCTTTTGTATATATATATATATATACTTATCTATGTATATATGTATACATATATGCATGCGTGAGTATATGTATGCATTCTATATGTGTGTGTTTTCTGTGTATATATATATACTGAGTGTGTGTTGGTTCATAAATATACATATAATTGATACATATATATATAACTATATAAGTGTGTGTGCGTGACTGTATGCATGAAAATATTATGTATGCATATAAATACCTGTGTATGTAAATGGAGTAAAACCCATAATAAAAAATGGGTTGAACTAAAAAAAGTACTAGGGGGCAGAAACCAGAGTATGTATCTTATGAAATAAAATAAAAGAAAAAATGTACATAATAATAATAATAAAGAAAAATATATGTTTAACAGGGAGTTTCGTTGTCATATTAATTCAATTGAAAACGAATTTGAATGTACAAATCAACCTACAAATGGAAAAATAATCAATTAGGCTTGATTTTTTTTGTTAGAGAAAATGAAGAGATAAGTACCTGAATATAATACTTTGTTGAAATATGGGAGGAAGAAGTAAGAGAGACTAATTGAGAAATTCAAAATTTGATTTGTGGTTGATGCTAAAAGCCTTCAAGTACATGGTATTTATAGGTACTACTACTATTACTACTGTTCTTGCTACTATTGTTACTACTACTACTACTATTACTATTATTACTACTACTATTACTACTGTTGTTGCTACTATTGTTACTACTACTACTACTATTACTACTATTACTACTACTATTACTATTGTTGTTTCTACTATTGTTACTACTACTACTACTATTACTACTATTATTAGATTTAAACAATGTATTAAAATCAATAAAATTCCTAAACCGGAGTCGCCCTCAACTCTCTCTCTCACTCCAGACAGTCCTCTTTTTCCCTCTATAGGAAAATTCTAGATATCTTAGACTCTCCCCAAAGCTCACAGGTACAAATAGCCCGCTATCCACTTCCCTTACTTGTCCCCAATAATCTCTCTACTCTTTGTCATCACTCTCCCACTCAAATAGCCATTTATCCCTTTGCTTATATGGTTCCCATCATACTACTACCTACATTTCCCTTGAATTTCAGCATAATTACCATGGCAGCTCCTGTTTCATAACCCATATGTTAACTCATCCTTGGTCTACCCAGTCGCCCCTTTCAGCCACTCCTTTGTAGGTTAAAACACCCTCCCAACAGAATAACCATCTGCTACATATTCTCGGTTTTTAACCTTACCATTTGCAATTCCCTCTTTCACATTCTGGTTTACCTATTTCAGGGTATTTTCCTCACTCTTCAACCTACGTTCAACTTAATTTTTCCCACTCATAGTCCCTAAGTGCTCATTTTCTTCTACTTAATAATTTTATACTAATATACCTCCAATCTGCATGCCCACATAGTAACCAAAATAATAATATCAACAACCATTCCACGCACATTCTATTTTCACATACTTGCAATCCTTTGGGATTTTCCACCACTCTATTTTCCAACTCAGAATATACCATTTTATATTGAATGTCAAACACATATTTAACTATAACAGCTCGAACTCTCATATAGAGTCCTAACCATACGCATACCATATGATGATAAAATAATCTATAAAAATACTTATGCGCAATAAATTTTAAAATAATAAAAAGTACATTCCTTGCATACTTAGCTCAAAATATCTAATATCCATGAGAAATGTCTAAACTCTAAAATAAACACTCACTAAAAACGAAATCATTAACATTAAGTATTGTTCGAATTAAAATAAAAATTAAACGATCTTCTAGCAAATCTTTCACTGTTCAGGAGTGAGGTTCTGAATATCCTGATCTAAAAAAATGAATAATAAATAGGGTTTGCTTAATATGCTTAATAAGCATGTAAGTACAACAAATAATAAGATAATTTGTCCAAGTTGGTAGAAAACATAAAACTACAGACGAAGATGGTTTAACACTTTTCTCTTTAATTTAGAAAGCATGTGGTATCTACACCTAAACTCATTAACCAAATCTTATAAACCATTTTCTTTAGTAAACATTCAAAATTTATTATTTCAGTATCATAACTCAAGGTATAAATAGTTCAATAAATAGCATAATTTAGTATTCAGTATCACAATTTAGACAATAAGCAGTTCAGTAGATATTAAATTAGTATTTCAGTATTATAAACATTACACATGACTCTTTATTTATTCTTATCGATTTATATCCTATTAACAATAGTTTCATCGTGGGATGCCATTTCTGTCGGTATTAACGAGAGCAGTAAGGATCCTCTCTACGATGTGAATACGTTATAGTTTAGTTCATAGTTTATAGTTTGTAGTTTACAGTATTCAGTTTACTGTTTCACAATACTTGTCGCTTTGTCACATTTTGTTAAAGTCGTATCCACAGATAGGGTTCACCACAGTCACACGACAAAAGGATATACACAAACCCACCCCTCGATAATACTGGTTAAATGAATTTTCCAAATTTTTTAATGTCTATTTATTTATTTTAACTCTCTAATAAATTTTCTAATTTTTACATACTAGAACTATTCACCAGCCTAGATTCTTCTACATATCGTTAATATATTCTCAATTACATAACAACCAGTACCTATACGAATTCAGTTACCAAAACATAGATAAATAATTGATCAGCAATTTCAGTAGTAAACATAAATCAGAACACAACAATCAATAGTAAAATATTGTCAGAATCCTGCACCTAATTATCAATTATTAAACATCATAGTTTTAGTATCTTAGAAAGATTAAACCTTATTTGTAATCGCTTATGCACTTACCTGATTTTCATCTAAATCTTGTTCGTGAAATTATCTGTAATGTACAAGATCAACTTGTTTAAGTGATATATGTTCGGGTTAGTAATGAATTGGTTATCCCCTAATTTCAAACATCCATGTCAAGACTTATTCCTAATTCTAAACCGGATAAATAATTTATTACATTAAAATTAAAGAGGATTAATTAACCCTAAATGTAAAACAGTAAACCATTAGGGTTTTTGAACTCACCTATCCGAACCGGGTTCCTACCAATCACTGCACGCAACCACCAGAAGTCCATGTGCCTCCACACGCATCTCCACCGGATCACCATGCGCTACCGTTGTTCGTCGTCGATGGCCGCTATGGATTGGCCAAAATTCACCGTATTGCACTTCGCACCCTAGATCTGACATAGATTTGGTGGAATCGTGTAGATTTGGTGGAATCGTGCTGAAGGGAGCCACAGAACAGCAAAACACATGTCGAGCTACCGCACAAATCGTCTTCTTCTCATGCGCACAGTTGTGTGTAGCACCAGACTCTCCTCTGCCTTTTTCTTCTTCTTCTTCTTCCTCTCCTCTCTCGGTTTCCAATTGATGGTAATCGTAGCCCTTCTCTCTCTATCTTTCTCCCTCTCTATCTTTCTCTCTCTCTCTTTTTCTCTCTCTTTCTCTCTCTATCTCTTTCTCTCTCTTCCTACAATGATTTCCTTCCCTCCTTTTACATTTTATAGGGAGGGGCGAAAGGAGTCCTGCACGACTCTTCTTCCTCGGCGTGCAGGTCTCCTCTTCTTTCTTTTTGGCCGGTGACAGAGATATACACACTTCTACCTCTTCACCTTTCCCGACCAAAGGTAAACACGCCTGTGTTTTTTTTGCCTAAAACAATGCCATTTTGGGGTCTCCCAAAATGACGTCATTTTAGTTTGTTACATAGGCGATCATTGTCTGGCCACTCACATAACCCATCACAACATTCAGTTTTGTGGACGGTTTTTCTAGGTCAATAAATAAGTAGTAGTATATTTAATATCACAGTATTACACCTATTCCAGCCACAAGTTGGTCATCCACTTACGCAACACATTTAATAACCTACATCAAGTTAAAGCATTACACAGTAAAAAAAATCAGTAGATAATGTGACAAGGAAATGATGTGAAATCTAACCTATATTTGGCCACCCACACACACATAACTATTAACACAACATACAGCTCACAAATGGAATACACAATTGTTAATAATACAGCAGATGAGGTACACCATTTTCACACACTTTCTGGCCACCAACTGGCCACACACCCACACAAAGTCAATCCACACACCAAAAATAGCAACCCATGTTTCCTTAGAAAGGTTTTCGATTTAACAACATAGTCTCCTAGAAGGCCGTCTAATTCCTCTTTTATTTGTAATTTAACTTAATATCTTTTTTATTCTCAATTTCATTTATTATTCCAAAAACTTTGTTATCATATTACTTTACCACTTTGGTCAGTGATTCATAATTTAATTGTCTATTTATTTTATTTATGTAATTTTTAAATGTACTTACTTTTGTTCTCCATTTGCTTTATTAAGGTATTATTATTATTTTACTATTCTTTTATTTTCAATTTATTGTTCTTATGACCTTCTTTGTTGATTAATTTTATTAGTGTTTAAACAAGTTTAGTGGCAGACTTATACTTACCTATGTGTTTCTCTTGGTCTACCAAGTTCTTGACTTTAATTTATTTTAAATCACTAAGCTTGTGATTAAAATTTCAAAATCATTTTTCATATTCAATTATTGGTTATTTCCTTCATTTCTTTTATTTTTCCATATATACATACATATGCTTATATATATATACATCCACAGCACACAGATTTATATTCTTAAAAAAATTTTGTACATGTAACTACGCCCATATAAATATACTGGAATGACTCGTACTCTAGATGGAGTCACAAGCATCCATGCATATCAACCACAAATTGATACTAAGTCGAATTAACATAAAATGCGGAAAAATTAACTTTGTCTATGACTTTTTCCCTTACAACATTGGTGAAATTTAAAATAGTTAGCCCGTGACATGAGATGTTAACAGTTTCAAAAAGGCAGATAACGGCTTAGAGTTTGAAAAATTAAGTCGACATTAAGTTATGTTAACATATATCCTCCACACCCTATAGATCTCATTATTCCGGCTAATCTTGAGTTTTTTGCTTGGTTTTCGTGCTTTAAAAAATGGAAATAAATGAACTGTACATGCTCAATAAAAACAATTTAATACCCAAACCTCCAAGACTAATAATCGAATACCTCTCTTCTCTTTTTTCAATACTCTCGTACTTCTTCAATCTTTTATTTGTAGTGGCCATAGCTAATAGTATTGTTAAATGGTTACAATTACGACTATAGTTTTATTTTCTCTATTTACAGTGACAATGCACACCCATTGTTTTCATAATGTACTACAATAACATCAATACAATATTCAATAATACAGTATGGTTTATGCTTATAATCATAGAACAACACACTTCACAAATTGACTTTAATACAATATAGTTTACTGGAAGGGTTTTCATGATAGAAGGCTGACATTTTGGAAAAAATCATTTAGGGTCCTAAAAACTAGAAAATAGGATGAATGGCTAAAATTAACCTGAAAGAATAAATCAGATATGATAAAGAGAGAGGGACAACTGAATGTAAATTAATTTAAAAATAAAAAAATGGAAAAGTATGAATGAACATTGGAGACAGAAAATAAATGGGAAGTCAGGGCTTGTTTTGAGGGAGCTCAAGGGGAGGAAACAACAGAATATAGGTTTTGTTTGTAATGATTTAGAAATGAAATTTATAATAAGTGATAGGTGTTTGAGGGAGAGAACGGATGGAGTGATATGGGAATAAATGGAAAGGGTTGCAAGGCAGAAAAAGGGAAAGGAATTGGACGGCCTTCTAGGGGACTATGGTGTTAAACCAAAAACCTTCTTAAGGAAACATGGGTTGCTATTTCTGGTGTGTGGATCAACTTTGCGTGGGTGTGTGGCCAGCTGGTGGCCAGAAAGTGTGTGAAAATGGTGCACCTCATCTGCTGTATTATTAACAATTGTGTATTGCATTTGTGAGTTGTATGTTATGTTAATAGTTATGTGTATGTGAGTGGCCAAATATCGGTTAGATTTCACATAATTTCCTTGTCACATTATCTACTGATTTTCTTTACTATGTAATCCATTAACTTGCTGTAGGTTATTAAATGTGTTGCGTAAGTGGATGGCCAACTATTGCAGTAGTAGTGAGAGTAACAATAGCAGCAGTAGCAATAGCAGTATTAGCAATATTAGTAGTAACAGTTGTAGTAGCAGTAATACCAGTAGTAGTAATAGTAATAGTAGTAACAACAGTAGCAGTGGCAGCTGTAGTAGTAGTAGTACCATTAGTACTAGTAGTAGTAGTAGTAGTACTAGTACTATAAATACCCACGTACTTGAAATCTTTTAGCATCAACCACAAATCAAAACTTGAGTTTCTCAATTAGTCTCTCTTATTTCTTCCTCTCATATTTCAACAAATTATTATATTCAACTAGTTTATCTCTTCATCTTTTCTAATAAAAATAAATCAAGCCTAATTGATCATGTTGCCATTTATTGGTTGATTTATACATTTAAATTCTTCTTCAATTGAATTAATATGGCAACAAAACTTTTATTTTCTTTATTTAAATTAATTAATTAATTCAAGTAAGGAAATCTGAAAAAAAATACAGAATAGTTAATAATACTAATAAAATAAACTAAGTTTTTTATAGTGTTACATATAATGCAGTAGTAGTAGCAATAGTACTAACAGCTGTAACAACAATAACAATAGCAGTATTAGCAGCAGCAGCAGCAGTAGCAGTAGTAGTAGCTGTAGTAGAAATAATAACAGTAGTAGCAGTAACAGTAGTATCAATAGTACATGTTGTAGTAGTAGTAGCAGTAGTAACAACAGTTAAAATAACAGTAGTAATAGCAGTAGCAATAGTATTAATAGTAGTAGTAGTATTAGTAGTAGTAATGCTATTATTTATAAATACTCAAGTACTTTAAGGCTTTTAGCATCAACAACAAATCAAAACTTGAGTGTCTCAATTAGTCTCTGTTACTTTTTCCTCTCATATTTCATCAAATTATTATATTCAGCTATCCTATATCTTCATTTTTTCTAACAAAAATAAATGAAGCCTAATTAATCATTTTTCTATTTATAGGTTGATTTATACATAAAAAATCTTCTTCAATTGAATTAATATGACAACGAATTTTTTTTTTCTCAATTAAATTAATAATTAATTCAAGTAAAGAAATATAAAAAAAATATTGGATAGTTAATAATGCTATTAAAATAAATTTAATTTTTTATGTTATTACGTATAATACAGCAGTAATAGCAGTAGTAACAATAGTAAAAATAGTAGCAGTAGTAGCAGTAGCAATAGCAAAAATATTAGTAGTAGTAGTAGCATTAGTAGTACTAGTAGATTAGTAGTAGTGGTATTAGTAGTAGTAGTAGTAGTAGTAGTAGTAGTAACAGTAGTAGTAATGGTAGTAGTACCTATAAATACCCATGTACTTAAAAGCTTTTAGCATCAATGACAAATCAAAGCTTGAGTTTCTCAATTCATCTATCTTATTCTTCCTCTCATACTTTAACAAATTATTATATTCAACTAGCCTATCTCTTCATTTTTTCTAACAAAAATAAATCAAGGCTAATTGATCATTTTGTCATTTGTATGTTGATTTATACATTCAAAATCTTCTTAAATTGAATTAATCTAACGATAAAATTTTTTTTCCTCATTTAAATTAATTAATTAATTTAAGAAAATTTGGAAAAAATCGTGGATAGTTAATAATACTATTAAAATAAACTACATTTTTTGTGTTATTACACATTATGTAGTAGTAGTAGCGATAGTAGTAATAGTAGCAGTAGCAGCAATAGTAGCAGAAGTCAAGTAATATTAGTAGCAGTAGCAGTAGTATTAGTAGTACTAGTAGTAATAGTAGTAGTACCTATAAATACGCTTTCAACGACAAATCAAAACTTTAGTTTTTCAATTAGTCTCTCTTACTTGTTCATCTCATGTTTTAAAAAATTATTATATTCAGCTATCCTATCTCTTCATTTTTTCTAACAAAAACAAATCAAACCTAATTGATTATTTTTTCATTTGTAGGTTGATTTGTACAATTAAATTCTTCTTCAATAAAATTAATATGGCAATGGAACTTTTTTTTTCTCATTTAAATTAATTAATTAATTTTAATTAAGGAAATCTAAAAAAAATTAGATAGTTAATAATACTATTAAAATAAACTAATTTTTTTTAGTGTTACATATAATGCAGTAGTAGTAGCAGTCGTAATAGCAGCAGTAGCAACAGTAGTAGTAGCAGTATTAGCAGCAGTAGTAGTAGTAATAGTGGTAGTAATAGTAGTAGTAGTAGCCATAGCAATTGTAGCAATAGTAGTTGCTGTAATAGTAATTGTAGTAATAACAGAAGTAAAAGTAACAATAGTAATAATAATAGTAGTAGTATTAGTAGTAGTAGTATTAGTAGTAGTAGTAATAGTATTAGTAGTAGTAGTAGTAATAGTAGTATTAGTAGTAGTAGTAGTAGTAGTAGTAGTAGTAGTAGTACCTATAAATACTCATGTACTTGAAGGCTTTTAGCATCAAGCACAAATCAAAACTTGAGTTTCTTAATTAGTATCTCTTACTTCTTTCTCTCTTATTTCATCAAATTATTATATTTAGCTAGCCCATCTTTTCATTTTCTCTAACAAAAACAAATGAAGCCTAGTTGATCATTTTGTCATTTGTTGGTTAATTTGTACATTTAAATTCTTCTTCAATTGAATTAATATTACAACGAAACTTTTTTTTCTCATTTAAATTAATTAATTAATTCAATTAAGAAAAGTTAAAAAAAATATTGGATAGTTAATGATGTTATTAAAATAAACTATATTTTTTGTGATGTTACATATAATGCAGTAGCAACAGTAACAATAACAATATTAGCAGTAGTAGTAGTAACAATGCTAGTAGGAGCAGTAGTAGTAATAAAAATAGTAACAATAGTAGTAATGGTAGTAGCAGTAGCAGTAGCAACAGTAGTAACAGCAGCAGTAGTAGTAGTGGTAATAAAAGTAGTAGAAATAATAGTAATAGTAGTAGTACTTATTGTAGTAGTAGTAGCAGTGATAACAGTAGTAAAAGTAATAGTATTAATAGTAGTAATAGTATTAGTAGTAATATTAATAGTAGTAGTAGTAGTACCAGTATCTATAAATACTCATGCACTTGAAACTTTTAACATCAACCACAAATCAAAACTTGAGTTTTTCAATTAGTCTCTCTTATTTCTTCTTCTTATATTTCAAAAAATTATTATATTCAGCTAGCCTATCTCTTTATTTTTTCTAACAAAAAAAAATCAAGCCTAATTGATCATTTTAACGTTTGTAGATTGATTTATACATTCAAAATCCTCTTCAATTGAATTAATATGACAACAAATTTTTTTTTTCATTTAAATTAATTAATTAATTCAATTAAGAAAATTTAAAAATGCTGGATAGTTAATAATACTATTAAAATAAATTACATTTTTTGTGTTATTACATATAATACAGTACTAGTAGCAGTAGTAATAGCAGTAGTAGAAGTAACAGTAGCAGTAGTAGTAGTAATAGTATTAGTAGTAGTAGTAGCATTTGTAGTAGTAGTAGTACCTATAAATACCCATGTACTTGAAGGCTTTTAGTATCAATCACAAATCAAAACTTAAGTTTCTCAGTTAGTTTGTCTTACTTCTTCCTTTCATATTTCAACAAATTATTATATTCAGCTAGCTTATCTCTTCATTTTTTCTAACAAAAACAAATTAAGCCTAATTGATCATTTTATCATTTGTAGGTTGATTTGTACATTCAAATTCTTCTTCAATTGAATTAATATGACAACAAAAATTTTTTTATTCATTTAAATTAATTGATTAATTAAAGTAAGAAAATCTGAAATAAAAATATTGGATAGTTAATAATACTATTAAAATAAACTAGATTTTTTATTATGTTACATATAATGCAGTAGTAGTAGCACTAGTAGCAGTAGTAGTAATAGCAATAACAATATTAGCAGCAGTAGTAATAATAATAGTGGTAGTTTAAGTAGTAGTAGTAGTAAAAATAATATCAGTAGTATTAGTATTAGTAGTAATAGTAGTACTAGTACTAGTACCTATAAATACAGATGTACTTAAAAAGCTTTTAGCATCAACCACAAACCAAAACTTGAGTTTCTCAATTAGTTTTTCTTACTTCTTCCTCTCATATTTCAACAAATTATTATATTCAGCTAGCCTATTTCTTTATTTTTCTAACAAAAATAAATCAACCGTAATTGATTATTTTGCCATTTATAGGTTAATTTATACATTCAAAATCTTCTTCAATTGAATTAATATGACAACAAAAATTTTTTCCTCATTTAAATTAATTAATTAATTCAAGCAAGAAAAGTTAAAAAAATGTTAGATAGTTAATAATTCTACTAAAATAAACTATATTTTTTGTGTTATTACATATAATGAAGTAGTAGTAGCAGTAGCAGCAGTACTAATAATAGCAGTAATAGTAGTAGCAGTAGTATTAGTAGTAGTAGTAGCATTTTTAGTAGTAGTAGTAGTAGTAGTAGTAGCAGCAGCGGTAGAAGTAATAATAGTAGTAGTAGTAACAGTAGTATTAGTAGTAGTAGTAGCATTTGTTGTAGTAGTAGTAGTTATAAATACCCATGTACTTGAAGGCTTTTAGCATCAACCACAAATCAAAGTTTGAATTTCTCAATTAGTCTCTCTTACTTCTTCTTCCCATATTTCAACAAATTATTATATTCAACTAGCTTATCTCTTTATTTTTTCTAACAAAAATAAATCAAGGCTAATTGGCAAACTCAATCAATTATACATATCTATAAAGTCATAAAATACCATTTTATCATTTATTAGGCTTTAATGCCGTGATAGGAAATAGGGTAAGAGATCCTTACTTGTTTTGGGGTCTGAAATCGGCTCTACAGTGCGCCTATGGGCCATCCCTAAATTCTCTAAATTTTCTGCGGGAAACTGAAATGCACTACCGGTACCTGTACGTATCCCAAAAAACCCAAAATCATACCTAGGGCCCCTTTTTGGCCAATATTGAAATTTTGGCACGGCAGCTCTGCCGTGCTCTGGCGACGGCACCGCTGCCCGCAGCGGCAATCCGCCTCGGGTTGGCCGTTTTCGGCCGAATTTGGCCAAACTTGCATTGGTTCCTGCGATAAAACAACCCTAGGGCCCTTGGTGGGCCAAAAAATATGAAAAACTGAGACTTACCGGCGGCGGAGCTCTCGAGTGCGGCGGCTTCTCTAGCGCGAGTCGCGTTTTGATGTTTTGCTTCGGTCAACCTGTAGAGAAAAGAACGGTGATCATAGTGGTATAAAAATTGCATCAAACGGAAACCGTAAAGGGCCTCATCGGAGGCAAAAATCGAAGGAAGCGGCGGCGCTGCCGCTAAACTTCGGCGGTGTTTTTCGGGCGATTGGCCGGTGGTTTGGCTTCGATTTGGCCATAGGTGGATTCAGCATCGAAAAAATAGCCAAAGGAAGAAACTTTACCTCGATTGGCAGTCGAAAAACCCTCCGGTGCGGTGGCGGGTGGCGGCGGTCGGCTCCTCCGACGTCTGGTTCTTCTTCTTCGGCGAGGCACTAGTGGCTAGGGTTTGGGGTCGGGTGTGGGTGAGGTTATTTATAACCTTCCCCTTTTAATCTCAGCTGTCCATCATGTTTTAATCTGAGCCGTCCGATCGCGATTAAAATGGGAATAAATCTGGGCCGTCCATCGCGATGCGGTCTAGGCCGTCCGTGCGTGATTCAATCTAGGCCGTCCGCACGCATGAGATCTGGGCCGTCCGTGTGCATGAGATCTGGGCCGTCCACAAGCGTGAGATCTGGACCGTTTGATCGAGTGCACGCGGATCGCTCATGTGGCTCCGTCCGCGTGGTCTCCTGCGTCGGCTTCCTTGCCACGCGGCGTGTTCTGGTTGGCCGGGGCCACCGACTGGGCTGCTAACGTGGCTACTGACGTGGCACAACTTTCCTAAATTGCGTTTTGACCCCTGATTTCTGATTTTCTTTTCAAAAACACCCCCATAATCCAAATTTTCACCCTTTTTTTTCAAAATCAATTTAAATTAAATCCCAAAAATAATTTTACCCTATTTTATCATTATTATTATTTTTATTTTCATTAAATTAAATTAAATTAAATTAAAATATTGTAAATTAAATATTAAAAAATTAAACTAAAATTCTAATATATATAAAAATAATAACAAAAAAAAAATTATAAATTGGGTGTTACAACTCTCCCCCTCTTAAAGAAATTTGGTCCCCCAAATTTGCCTCTTACTCTTGGTCGAACAAATGGGGATACTGGGCTCTAAAATCTGATTCTAACTCCCAGGTAGCCTCCTTGGGCGTGTGGTTCTGCCACACGACCTTTACAAATAATATTTCCCGATTGCGGAGTATCCTACTCTTTCGGTCCGTGATACCGACTGGTACTTCTTCATAAGATAAGTCCTCTTGGAGTGGAAGTGGTTCGTGAGCCAAGACATGAGAGGGGTCTGGGTTGTACTTACGTAGCATGGATACGTGGAACACATTGTGAACTCTGGAGAGCTCTGGAGGCAATGCTAGTCTGTAGGCAGCAGTACCAATCCTGTCTAAGATTTCAAAAGGTCCAATAAATCAGGGGTTCAATTTTTTCCTCCTATCGAACCTACTAATTCCCTTGAAAGGAGTGACCTTAAGAAACACCCGGTCGCCCTTCTCAAATGCTAGATCTCTCCTCTGGGTATCTGCATAACTCTTCTGCTTACTCTGAGCTGTCTGAATGTTCTTTCTGATTTTAACTATTTTAGACATGGTCTCCTCTACCAACTCCGGGCCGAACAATCTTCTATCGCCTACTTTTTCCCAACAAATCGGTGATCTGCATGGGCGCCCATATAACGCCTCATACGGAGCCATGCCGATGCTCGCTTAGTAGCTGTTGTTGTAGGCAAACTCTATCAAGGTAGATGGTCGTCCCAATGACCCCCATAGTCAAGGACACATGCCCGGAGCATATCCTCAAGCGTACGAATTGTCCTTTCTGATTGTCCATCAGTTTGAGGATGGAAGGCAGTACTGAGAGACAACTCTGTTCCCATGGCTTGCTGAAAGCTACTCTAAAATCGAGAAGTGAACCTGGGGTCCCTGTCGGATACCACTGTCACTGGAACTCCATGCAATCTGACTATTTTTCGGATATACATTCTTGCCAACTTGTCCAAGGGGCCGGTCATCCTGATGGCCAAGAAGTGGGAAGACTTGGTAAGTCGGTCAACAATTACCCAGATGACGTCATGTCCTGAATGTGCCTTGGGTAGTCCCGATACGAAGTCCATGGTGATGTGTTCCCACTTCCACTCTGGGATCGGTAAAGGCTGAAGTAGCCCACCCAGGCACTGATGCTCTCCCTTGACCTGCTGACATACCAAGCATTTGGATACAAAGTCGGGTATGTCTCTCTTCATCCCATTCCACGAAAACAGGGGTCGCATGCTTTGGTACATTTTGGTGCTTCCAGGATGCATGGCAAACTTCGAGCTGTGGGACTCTGTCATGATGTCTCTTTTTAACTCACTGTCATTTAGAACACACACTCTGTCTTAGAACCGGAGTAACCCATCGGCAGATACTCAAAATTCTGAGCTCGCTCCCTGTTCTGTATTAATTCTGCGGGCTACTAGGGCGGGGTCGACTGACTGGGCTTTCCTTATTCTCTTGATTAACTCGGGCTGGACTGTCAGGCGGCCCAAACATGTGACTCTCCTCAAGTCCTAAAGTGGAACCTGTTGTGTGGCCCTAATTTGCCTGCATTCTGAAACCATCAAATGGGCTAAGATACCTACACTTTTCCTGCTGAGAGCATCCGCTACCACCTTGCCCTTACCCGGATGGTATAAGATATCACAATTATAGTCCTTAAGGAGTTCCATCCACCTTCTCTGACGCATGTTAAGATCCTTCTTGGTGAATATATGTTTTAAACTCTTATGATCGGTATAGATCTGAAAGGTCTCTCCGTACAAGTAGTGGCGCCAGGTTTTTAAGGTGTGTATGATTGCGGGAAGCTCCAAGTCGTGGGTGGGATAATTCTTCTCATGATTCTTTAACTGCCTGGACCCATATGCTATGACCTTTCCATGCTGCATCAGGATACAACCCAGGCCTAGATAGGAGGCATCACTATAAATTGTATATCCCCCCGATCCACTCGGTAAAGCCAGTACGGGTGCAGTAGTTAGCCACTTCTTTAATTCTACAAAACTTCTTTCGCAGTCCTCATTCCACTCAAATTTGGCATTCTTCTTTATGAGTCAGGTTAGGGGAGCTGCTAGGTTGGAGAACCCTTCAACAAACCTGCGGTAATAACCTGTCATCCCCAGAAAACTCCAGATTTCCTTAATTGATGTCAACTTCTCCCAACCAAGTACCGCTTCAACCTTTTCAGGATTCATTGATACTCCTTCCTTCGATATAATGCGTCCTAGGAAGGCGGTCTGCTCAAGTCAGAATACACACTTACTCAACTTTGCATATAACTTCTTCTTTCTGAGGACCTGCAAAACTTGGGCAAGATGGTGAGCATGTTCTTCTCTGGTTTTTGAGTAGACTAAGATGTCATCGATGAACACAATAACAAATTGATCCAAGAACTCTCTGAAGACCCTGTTCATCAGATCCATAAAGATTGCCGGGGCGTTGGTTAGCCCAAATGGCGTGACCAGGAACTCATAGTGTCCGTACCTGGTTCGAAAGGTCGTCTTGGGGATGTCTTCTGTTCTTATCTTCACCTGATGGTAGCCTGATCGCAAGTCTATTTTAGAGAAGACCTGTGCACCCTGCAACTGATCGAAGAGGTCATCAATTCTGGGAAGGGGATATTTGTTCTTGACCGTAACCTTGTTCAATCCTCTGTAATCAATACACAATCTCAACGTTCCATCTCCCTTCCTTGCAACAGTGACTTCGACACCCCAAGGGGACACACTGTGTCTACTAAAACCACTGTCTTGCAATTCAGTTATCTGTTTCCTAAGCTCTTCCATCTCAATGCGGCTCATGCGGTAATGAGCAACCGAAATGGGCTGGGTGCCTGGCTGTAAGTCTATAGTGAATTCGACTTCCCTGTCCACTGGCAGTCTAGGTAGTTCGTCCGAAAACACATCTGAAAAGTCTCAGACTACCGGAATCTCTTGGATACAAATTTCCTTCTTGGGCTTGCCTAGTTAGAGAAAATAACAAGATTAAGGTACTAAAAAAATTAAGAAAACTTACCATCAAGGAATAGGTATTAAATGATTTTATTATTTGTAAATGGCTCCTCGTTGGGAGGATTAAATACAACATTCTTGTTAAAGCAATCTATGGTGGTGTGATACGCCGCTAGCCAATCCATTC
>NW_019014681.1:2525070-2535496 GCF_000150535.2 Carica papaya | reverse complement strand
CGATACTTTTCAAATTGCGTTTTGACCCCCGATTTCTGATTTTCTTTTCAAAAACACCCCCATAATCCAAATTTTCACCCCTTTTTCCCAAAATCAATTTCAATTAAATCCAAATAATATTTTTACCCAATTTTATCATTATTATTATTTTCATTTTCATTTTCATTAAATTAAATTAAATTAAATCAAATTAAATTAATTAAAAATCTAAAAAATTCAAATACAAAAAAAAAGAAAATAAAAATAATAATAATAAGAATAAAAATTAAAATACTTGAGTGTTACATACATTAAGAGATTTAGAATTATGTATGAAGATTTCTGTTAATTTTGTAACTAAAGTAACATTTTAATAGTTAAGTAAATTAATTGTTTAATTAAAATTCTTATCACAATTAAAAATTTATAGAAATAATGTAATATATTTATTAAAATATTTATTATGTGATTCATATATAATATTATATCAATATAAAAAAAAATTTATATAGATAGTGGACAAAATATGACCCATCTATGTTGGATTTTTCTATTAGGGGCCAATTTGAAGCAAATATTTGGGTCAAGCTTAAATTAGCTTTTCAGATGACATAAAAAAAAGGAAAAAAAAACCCAGAAAAGTTCAACGGTTTACAATTATATATATTTTTATATTTCCATCTCAAATTCAAGTATGTGTGTATCATCCCAATAAAAAAAAGGGGAAGAAACTTGAAAATTTTAAAAGGAAATAAGAGATCAACGGTCCAGATCTCATTCTGTAATGGAAGGCTATGATTTAATTTCGGCTACTATATAAAAGGCAATGTTTCTACACAAAAAAAAGGAAGAAACCCTAACACCCTGTTTGGACCATGGTGAATGATATATTTTAATGTATGGTACTCCACGGGTGTGAGAAAATCATGTTTGTTTCAACTTCCAATGGTAGCAACGGTATTTGACCAGCAAATTTGGGATAAATTTTAAAACTACTAAATCGATGGTATGTGACTAGCAAGTTACTTTTTTTTTCCTCTTATACCCCCATATAGTATACTAATTTCATTTTTATCCTCACAAATTATTATTTATTTCATTAAATATAAAAATTTAATTTGATTATCTATAGTAATTATTTATTTAAATACAAATGTAATTATACTGGTAAACAATTTTTTTTCATTACATACTTCTTTATATACCATTTACTGTTACATATAATAGGTAGGAGTAAATTAGTAATTTAATTAAAAATATAATCATACCATCCTATCATCCAAAAAAAAATATACCATTAACATACATTAATATACAATCATCTAAAGATAAAAAAATTTTGTTATTCTCATCCTGTATCAGTGCCATCCAATTACTGTCATTACAATAGATTAATTAACAATCACTAAAATTTATTCAAACAGGGTGTAAGAGAGAGAGAGGCTGTCGATGGATGGCGAGGAAGGCAAAGAGAAAGAAGAGCGAACGAGGGAAACAACAAAAAGATCAACATTGTTGTTGGGAGCAAGAGGTAAGATCATTTCAGCCCTTTTCGATTCGAATTTGAGTTTAAAGTACATGTTAATTCATTTAAATCACATGAGGAAGATTTAGAATGGATATTTGGAAAACAGAGTAAGGTATAGCATCATATGAATTTACAAATGGGCATACATACATGTGCATTTCCTTATCTTTCAAATAAATGTTAAATATGGGCGTGTTAGTGTTTGAAGAAGAGGTCTCAGATGTGTTGGTGGTTCGAGTATTCCATGCATAAATCTGGTGAGATATGGCTAAGATAATGAGGTGAGTTTCATCAAGTAATGGTTCAGGAAAGGAAAAAAGGAAAAAAAAAAGAGGAAAAGAAAATTCTGGAAGTACACAGGAGTCGTTGAGGAAAAGATAGGTAGGAAATGAGAGTGGGAGAAGGGATTCCGGGTAGGCACATTCAACCAAATAAATTTTGGAAGTAAATTGGAGATAAAAACCTAACAAACCAAACACATAGAGGGGAAGAATAATAAGGGAAGGTGTTCAGGGTGATGGAGAATAGTGAACCAAATAAAGTTAGGTTGAAGGAAGCTCTCAGACGACTCACATAATTAATTTAAAGATTTATTACTAGGAATGATACTAGACTAGGACTGCTAAATGTAAGCCTTGAAGGGAGTTAAGTGTTGAATCTATAATATGTTGGGTAAAAATGAGACAAAATTTAGAGGGTTAAATGATCCAAACCAGAGGCTAGATGTAGGATGGGATTGAGTGGGAACTAAAACATATTTTTCTATGTTGGTGATCTCTCATTGTGGTGTGTGTGTGGCCTATATTGGCCGTGTGATGTGGAACAGCTAACCCATGCTCAATCAATAAAGTGGATCGAATATCAGAGGGTTCAAATGGGAGTGAATCTCCCAAATGCATGTGATAAATGAGGCCAGAGATGTAGTCGAGAAAGAGAAGGCTCTAAAGGGCTTGGTTCGATGTACAAAGTGCAAGCTCTATGTATGTGCGTTCGTTACATTTTGGTGTGACCAATGCAAATAAAGAGTTGGGCTGGTGGAGCTAAGTGTGAAATCTGGTGGGAAAGAAATTAAAGAAAAACATATATAAACGAGGTATAATGATGATAATGAAAATTGGAAATATAATTAGGTAAGTTCAGTGGTTGTGTTGAATGATCTTAGTGATATGTATGTCCTGTTATAATATTCCAACTTGCTAGAAAAATTGGTGCATATATCTAAATTCCAGAATGGATGAAACATAATAGTACAGGTAAATGAGTATATTTTTGTAGAATGGGTAAAGAGCTAATCAATTTAAATGTGGATCATTTTGTTAAATGTGCATAATCTAATTCATAATTGAATGTCTTAAAAGTGTTTTAAAGAAGCTTATAGGATGAGGATATGTAACATCCCAAAAATCAAATAGCGACCCTCGAAGTTTGTTGAAAAGATTTAGTAGAAAAAAAAATTTAAGATACTATAAAAGGTGAAAAGAAAGTACCAAATCTCAAAGGTTTTGAAAAAAGACGAGTAATATGGAGATGATATAAGGGCTAGGTGGTAAGGAAATTTGAAAAAAAAAATTGTTGGATAACTAATAATACTATTAAAATAAACTGATACCTATAAATACCCATGTACTTGAAGGCTTTTAGCATCAACCACAAATCAAAGCTTGAGTTTCTCAATTAGTCTCTCTTACTTCTTGCTCTCATATTTCAACAAATTATTATAATCAGCTAGCTTATCTCTTCATTTTTCTAACAAAAACAAATCAAGCCTAATTGATGATTTTGTCATTTGTAGGTTAATTTGTGCATTAAAATTCTTCTTTAATTGAATTAATATGACAACAAAATTTTTTTTTTCTCATTTAAATTAATTAATTAATTTAAGTATGGAAATTTGAAATAAAAATCTGGATTATTAATAATACTATTAAAATAAACTAGATTTTTTGTGATATTACATATAATGTAGTAGTAGTACCAGTAGTAGCAATATTAGTAGTAATAGTAGTAGAAGTAGTTGTAATAGTAGTAGTAGTAGTAGAACTAGTAGCACTAGTAACATTAGCAGCAGTAGCAGTAGCAGTATTAGTAGTAGTATTAGTAGCTATACTAATAGCAGTAGTAGTAGTAATAACAATAGTAGCAGTAGCAGCAGTACTACAAGTAGCAGTTGCAATAGCAGTAACACCTATAACAGTAATAACAGTAGTAGCATCAGTAAAAGTAATAGTAGTTGTAGTAGTTGTAGTAGTATTAGTATTAGTAGTTGTACTAGTACTAGTACTTATAATTAACGATGTACTTGAAGGCTTTTAGTATCATCCACAAATCAAAACTTGAGTTTCTCAATTAGTTTCTCTTACTTCTTCCTCTCATATTTCAACAAATAATTATATTCAACTTGCATCTCTTCATTTTCTCTAACAGAAATAAATCATGCCTAATTGATCATTTTTGTCATTTGTAGGTTGATTTTTACATTCAAATTCTTCTTCAATTAAATTAATATGATAACGAAACTTTTTTTCTTCATTTTAATTAATTAAAGTAAAAAAATTAAAAAAATGTTGGATAATTAATGATACTATTAAAATAAACTAAATTTTTTTTTTCTTACATATAATGCAGTAGTAGTGACAATAGTAGTAGCAGCAGTAATAGCAATAATAGTAGTAACAATAGTAACAGTAATAGAAGTAACAATAGTAGTAGCAGTAGTAGTAGTATTAGTAGTAGTAACAGTGATTAATAGTAGTATTAGTAACAATGATAATAGTGGTAGTAGTAGTAGCAGCAGTAGCAGCAGTATCAGTAGTAGTATTAGCAATAGTAGTAGTAGCAGTGTTAGTAGCAGTAGTAGCAGTACTAAAAATAATATTAGTTAGAGTAATAGAAATAATAGTAGTAGAAGTAGTACCTGTTGTAGTAGTAGTAACAGTAATAACAGCAGTAAAAGTAATAATAGTAATAACAGTAGCAGTAGTATTAATAGTAGTAGTAGCATTAGTAGTAGTAGTAGTACTAGTACTAGTACTTATAAATTCTCATGTACTTGAAGGCTTTTAGCATCAACCACAAATCAAAACTTGAGTTTCTCAATTAGTATCTCTTACTTTTTCCTCTCATATTTTGACAAATTATTATATTCAGCTGTTTTATCTCTTCATTTTTTTCTAACAAAAACAAATCAAAGCTAATTGATTATTTTACCATTTGTAGGTTGATTTATACAATCAAAATCTTCTTTAATTAGTTAATATTACAACGAGAATTTTTTTTCTCGTTTAAATTAATTAATTGATTCAAGTAAGTAAATCTTAAAAACAAATGTTCGATAATTAATAATTATATTAAAATAAACTAATTTTTTTGTGGTGTTACATATAATGCAATAGTAGTGCAAGTAGTAGTAGCAACAGTAGCAATAGAAGTATTAACAATAGTAGTAGTAATATTGGTAGTAGCAGTAGTAGCAGTAGTAGAAATAGTAATAGTAGTAGCATAGTAGCAGTGTCGGCTGTATCAGTAGTACCTGTTGTAACAGTAGTATTAGTAGTAATAGTAGCATTAGTAGTAGTAGTAGTACCTATAAATACCCATGTACTTGAAAGTTTTTAACATCAACCTTAAATCAAAAGCTTGAGTGTTTCTCAATTAGTATCTCTTACTTTTTCCTTTCATATTTTAACAAATTATTATATTCAGCTGGCCTATCTTTTCATTTTTTCTAACAAAAGCAAATAAAAGTTAATTGATTATTTTGCCATTTGTAGGTTGATTTGTACATTCAAGTTCTTCTTTAATTGAATTAATATGACAACAAATTTTTTTGTCCTCATTTAAATTAATTGATTAATTCAAGTAAGGAAATATGAAAAAAAATGTGGGATAGTTAATAATATTATTAAAATGAACTAAAATTTTTGTGGTGTTACATATAATGCAGTAGTAGTAGCAGTAGTAGTAGCAGCAGTAGCAACAGTAGCAGTAGCAGTAGCAGTAGCAGTATTAACAATAGTAGTAGTAGTAGTAATGGTAGTAACTTCGTCTGACCTCCTCTAGCATTTGGTGTGCATACAAGCTCCTCCACTGGCGCCGATAGGCCATTTTAGGCAAACCAACAACCATTTTTCTTTGCATGTGAGCATATAGATCACATTTGCTCCCTCTTTCAAAATTTAAGCCCCTTCTTTCCTTTATTTCATCATTCTTCTCTTTTACCACTCAAAAAGGAAGGAGAAAACTTGAGATAAATAACTAGCCCAAGAGCACCATGAGCTACTCCTTCCCCTCCACCGTGGAAGGCTTACCACCGTGCCTTTCTTCCCTTCCCTATATAGTAAGTTCTTCATTCCTGATTATTCTTTCCTTACTATGCTACTGTCTTCTTCTTCCATCTTTGATCACAGAACGCGCCCTACAGATCATCAGATGGCCATTGCTACTGTCTTCTTCTTCCCTCAATCTGAGAGCTTTTCATTTCACTTAGAAACTCATTTAGTCCGTCATTGGGTAAGGAACTTTGTATTTTCCATATGCTTCTAATTTATTTTATAGAATTTTAATTGTTTAAAAATTCACATGTGTGCATATATGTTAGATATGTTGTGTTTGTGTGCATGATGAGTGTTTAAAATGCATTTTGTCGAATATTCAATGGCTTTATGAAATGATTTACATGTCTAAATGCTATCCACGTTAATGTACTTTCTTGAAAAAAAATTTGCATGCATGAAATAAATAATAAATGGAAAGGAATAGGGAAAATTATTTTGGGAGAGGTGAAGATACCATTATAGAAGAAAGATAGTAGCTCACGGTTGTGCTGCATTTGCACGCACGAGGGACACTATCTCGGCACGCTTAGGTGCCAAGATAGGGCCCTTAACTCGCTATGTGCGTACAACAGCTGTGGGGTGGAGCATAAATCCCATAAGGCATGCCATTATGCCAAGGGGACTTGCTACATGAGCGTGTGGGCACATGTGCATAAGTGTGCACGCGCACAGGCTGCTAAGCTTGTCTGCATGCTTAAAGGCCCGCGCGCAAGGACAATTATAGAGTGGGTATGTGTAGTACATCATGTTGTGTTGCCCTGCTGAGTGCGCACACGTATTTACATGCATGAGGGCCTGCCTAGGAGCAATGTGCCATACTACGAGGCTTCATGAGACATGTCTGTCAGCTCCAGTGTCGAGCTTGATACGAGAGGGTATGAGGAGGATCGAATCAACTCTTATAACTCACACAATGCATGCAATATCAAAACTTAACTACCTAAAAAATCACTCCCTTTACTTGAACATACAACACCTAATAGGCATGCATAAATAAGAACTAGGGAATTAATAATAAGGAAAGAAAAAATGCCACAGACTTACCGATAAGTTGATCCCAACTCCTTGGCTCAACAAGACTTCTGAAGACTCTTGCTTATTTAAGAACTTGAAGAAGCTAAAAAATTAGCAAACTGCTACTTGAAGAGAAAGCTTAAGTTTTAACTTTATTTTCAACTAAAGTGTGTTTACAACCTATAGGTAAAAACTTTTATATAGGCTCTTTTTGGGATAGTTTTAAATAGTTACAAACACTTGAAAATTTATAAAATAATAATATGATAAAATTCTAGGATAAAAATTCCATAATAAATTAAATGCCTAAGTTAATCCTATGACTAAAATATTACATAACTTAATTCCTTGATAAAACTTGAAATTAAAATATATTAAAAATATTAATTAAATAACTAAAGGGATAATTACCCCTGTTTTAAATGTGAATTGTAATGCTGCAGATTTTTACCTTGAAAAAGACATGGCAAATGTGGTGAAACAAAGTCCTAAAAATGGTCATATAACTATCCTCACCCACACCAACCGTGCGAACTAGGGAGCCTGCACTTGACGTAGGTTTGGCCTGCGCACGCGGTGCGCATGCTCTATTGCTCTGCGGCAAGCCCATTCCACATGTTTGATGGGTCAGGCATTGCTATTAGGTCGCTAGTCCGCTCGAGATCCTAGGCCTCCTGATTAGGCCCTCTAGTTCTCCTTCTTGGGCGTGAAGCCTAGCCGCGAATGTTGGGTTGGTGCCGCAGTGTGCTAGCCTGCGATTTAATGGGTTGCTGGGTAGGGCGTGCTGGTTAGGCACCTCGCTCGTGTGGAGCTCCTTCCTACTTGAGTGGTCGGCCTGTGTGGCTTGTGCATGTGTCGGCTTGCGCGTGGTCGCCTCCTGCTCATAGGTTAGCTCGTGTTATCGCATGGGTTCGTCCTTTGAGCCCTGGTCCATGGGTTAGGAGTCATGTGGGCTAAACAGCCTTGGACCTTTCTCTGTAGGTTCTAAAACTGCCCCAAAAGTCAATGCTTCATATCCTCTTCCCATCATTTAGGTTGTTGGCCTCTTAGGCCCATATGGCATTCCTTTTATGATGGCATTAAGAATCTATCTAACTCAGTCTAGCCTCTCCCGAATTGAATCTTTAAATTTCAATGGCTTGGGCTTTATTTTCTAATTTTAACTCTATTTTTTTGGTTAAGGCTTCTTTTGGGTTTTATCTTCAGCTTGGCATGAACTTTGATTATCGCTTACTGTATATCTTGAAAGCCTTTCCATAGTAATTTCATCCCCCTCTTCTTCAAAAGAATTCATCCTTGAATCCACCTTGCTATTGCCTTATGATCCTGGATACAATAGATAGCCTATGAGAGGAGTTAGGTTGATATAGTGGCCTAGTGGAACACATCCGTAAGTGAAATTGAGCTAGTGTATTAGTTCTATAACTCATTTTGCCTCACTACACTTGTGTCTATCACTCACACTCAATCTCTTTCTATCAAGTTGAGCGTCATAGTTGGAATCTTCTTTAATCGAGTCCTAGTGAGTTAGAAAAATTTTATGAAAATTCCTAATGACTCTGAAGCCCAAAATGTGCACGAGTATTTTATACAATGTAGAATGGATGATGCAAACAAAATATGAACACAAACATTGTCACTCTCACCTAGTAGATGACTTACTCTTTCACTCAACTGTTTTTCAATAATCTATTTCGGTGGCTACTCTACTTTTGTTATGCAAAATGCAAACAACGTGCCAATTGCCTTATTGTGTATAATTAGATTATTTTTTGTAATTTGTATATATATATATTTTTGAATAATTGAAACAAACACAATTACTTGAAATGAACAGATAAAATGGGTTCAAGTAATATGCAAATGAATTAATAATCAAGATAAATTTGAATTTTAATTTAAGAACAAAAATGTTTAAGAAAAATAAAGATACTTTCGGTTTTAAGAGCCTAAACTCTGATACCGTATGACATGAGAGAATATGGGGAGGATCGAATTAGCTCCTATTAACCAACACAACATATACAATATTGAAACTTAACTACCTAGAAAACCCCTCCCTCTACTTAAATCTACAATACTTAATAGGCATGCATAAACAAGAACTAGGGAATTAAAAAGAAGAAAGGAAAAAATGCAATAAACTTGCCAATAAGTTGATCCCCACTCTTTGGCTCTCCATCTTTTTGAAAAACTTAAAGAAGCTAAAAAAGTTAGCAAACTGCTAATTGAAGAGATGGCCTAAGCTTTAAATTTATTCTCAATTCAATTGTGTTTACAACCTATGGGCAAATACCTTTATATAGGCTTTTCTCATGATAGTTCTAAATGATTGCAAACACTTGAAAATTAATAAAATAATAATATGATAAAATCCTAGGACAAAAATTACATAATAAATTAATTGTCTAGGTTAATCCTAAGACTAAAATATTGCATAATTTAATTCTTGGATAAAACTTTAAATTAAAATACATTAAAAATATTAATTAAATAATTAAAGGGATAATTACCCATATGCTAAATGTGAATTGTAATGCTGCAGATTTTTACCTTAAAAACACATGGGGAATTTGATGAAAAAGTGTCCCAAAAATGGCCAAATCCTCCTCCTCACACAAACCAACCGTGCGGACTAAGGAGCCCACTCGCGTGCATGCACACAACATGGGCGGGGCCTACATGCACTGCCCATGCGCCTACTGGACCAAGAGTTGCTGCTAGGGCTGATGGGCCACTTGGGATCCTAGGCCTCCCGATCAGGCCCTCCGAGTTCTCCTCCTTGGGCGTGCGGCCCTACAGTGCATGTTGGGCTGGTGCATGCAGCCTACTAGTCACCAGTCTAGCAGAGTGTTGGACGGGGCATGCAGGTTAGGTACCTCGCACATGTAGAGCTCCTTCCCGCTGAAGTGGCCGACTCATGCGGTTTGTGTATGCGCAGGCTTGTGCGTGGTCGCCTCATGCTTGGTGGCCAACTCGTGTTGCTATATGGGTTTGTCCTTTGGGATCTGGTCCATGGGTCGAGAGTCATATGGGCTAAACAACCATGGGCCTTCCTCTGTAGCTCCCAAAATACTCCCAAAATCCCACTCTTCATCTCCTCCTCCCATCATTTGGTTTATTGGTCTCTAAGGCCCATATGGCCGGGCTTCTTTGATGGCATCAAAAATTCATCTCACTTGGTCTACACTCTCTTGGACCAGATCTTTAGGTTTTAATGGCCTAGGCTTTATTTTTTGGTTTCAATTTTGTTTGCTTGGTTCAGGCTTCTTCCAGATTTTTTCTTTGGGTTGACGTTAATTTTGATTACCGCTTACTGGATATCTTGAAAGCCATCCCACGGTCATGTTAGAACGGGCCTTCCAAATGGGCCTCTGCCCCACCCCTTGGGTAAAGGCATAGAGGGCTTACCCATTTGAGCCTTGGCCCGAAAGGGGGCATGATGGCCCAAGTTGGTTAATGGGCCCCTATTAGGCTTGAGTTTGGTTAATGGGCCCCTGTTGGGCCCAATTTTTATTAATGGGCCCAAGTTGGCCAGTGGGTTCTTATTGGACCCAAGTCAATTAATAGA
>NW_019014681.1:2496354-2524892 GCF_000150535.2 Carica papaya | reverse complement strand
AATGGTATTAGATTTCCCTCTAACGAGAGTAGATAACGACTGATTGTAGGGATCATAGTGGCAAAGAATCTCGTGGTCATAGTATATGATCTAACTACTGTATACTGAATTAAATTGTTTTCCATTCACAATGGTAGTCAGAGATCCCCTCTGCCCTCTGTAATAGAGGTTTAAACAACTTCACGCAAAGATTTGTAAATAGTGAAAGAAAATTGAGTAATATGATTGGCATGATTATGACTGTTGCTTATTATGCATGGTCTTTCTAGATAGTTTTCCTTGTATTGATTATGTTTTTCAATGTTTCATCATGTTGCCTATGGATTGAGACATGTACTTTGAAAATGAATTCATATAATTAAAATTATAAATTTTTTAGCTGTCTTTTAAAATAAACATAACTATATTATGAAATCTACAGTGGTCTCTAATTGTAAGTGCTACTGACTGTAGAGGTAATGGTATTTTCTTAACATTAATGCAATGCTTGAAACTTTAGTAGTGTAGTTTAAATATTTTTTTTCTTATTGAGTTTCATGGAACTCACCCCAAATCAATCCCCCTAGATGATGTGGAAGGTGAAGACTCGCCCCTCGATCTGCCTTTTGATGCTTGCTTGGATCCATTCTTGGACTTATCGTTGAAGAGTGCATTGATGCGTCTAATGAACTCCATTTTGTATTTAGTAGGACTAGTTGAATAATCATTTGTAAATTTATAGCTAATTTTTCTGCCTCAGTGGTATACACTCATTGTAGTTTATAAGAGATGAACATGTCTTCTGTTGTATCTAATATTTTAAATACATTATATCTATTCTGTTATCGGACACCGTTACTCTTTAGGTACCAAAGCGTCACAGGTGGTATCAGAGTAAGATTTCTGGACATCCCTTACACTAAGGCCTATCACCTAGACTTAGAAAATCTACAAAATTTTTAGAAACAATATCTAGCTTGTTGACCCTAATAAAAGGCATTTTTACTAAACCTTTATCTCTCTTTTGTAGGTGAATATGACTCAAGGAAAAACATCAGTAGAGCGGCCCGATGCCTAGGATGCCCCAACCTGGGCTTAGTTCACTAAATTGTTATAGGCTATTTAGGGTTTAACCGTCGCTGTGGGCCACAACCTTGTTCATAATGTCGGCAACCCTCATCTTGTGGACGACCACCGTCACAATGATTGTGCCATTTCGCATAATATCTCAGAGTTTCAAAAACTAAACCCTTCTCACTTTGATGGTGGACCAAACCCCATGGCCATAGAAGCGTGGATTGTTCAGATGGCCTATTGTGTGTGTCTGCATGTGTGTGTGTGTGTGTGTGTTGTCCTGACTTCGCATGTTGCTTTTCTAGCTTAAGGACCCGTGACTTTGTGCGTAATCAACCCGCGGGCATGCTACTTCTCATGGGTTTCCCACTCAATTTGGAATTCTTTTTCAAATATAGATTCAGAGCTCTTGGATATCACATAAGAAAGAAAACTTCGAAAGAGATGAGAGAATTGAGAGTGAGAGGGAGCTCAGGAGAGCTGAGAGAATGAGCCAAATGACTAGAGACAACAAACTTTCCTAGAAACTAAAAACATAGTGCTGCAAGGTCTTTTGAACGAGGTAAGCTACTGCCTCCCTTTTCACCTTTAGTTTCCTTTAACCTTAACCATTTAAAGGTTTTTTCCCACGAACACAGACACGTCCATTATGCCAAAATAGAGACCACTTCACAGTGAAACTCTATTCTTCCTCAGGGCCTACTCCAATAAGTTGAGAATTCTTCGAAGCTTCCAAGTAGCATGGTTATTTTATGTTATTTTTTCTATTTTCCACTTTTTTTCTCATTTCTGGGGAATAAGTAGGTTAGTTAAAAACATCTAGGGATCAAATTTAGGTCGATTAATTAAACCCCAATGACAGGATTTCTCCATAAAATCTTGCTGGTTCACCATGCACTTCCCTAACTCTACATGCTTCCATGTCGATTACTTTCAGGTTTTCCCTCACATGTAGGAGCCTCTGTATAGCAAATTTTAACTTCCCAAATGGGTCTTCATCGAGGTAAGAACATGGGTAATATATTTGTTACAAATAGATGAAATTTCTATATTAAAATTAATCGTAGAAGCTTTTAAATTTTGACTTTTATGAGTATATAAGGGAGAAAATAATTGTTTCTATTAACTTAAGAAAGTAGATAATATTCAAAAAAAAATATATCACCCTTCTCTCTCTCACGTTAAGTTAAACCATAAGCAGACTTAGGTTTTGGGGTGTGAAAATTACTTGGAACTCTAATAGCATACAGGAGAAAACAAAAGGCATCAATAATTGTTCTCTATAGGCAGAAAAGCAATCATCTTATCCTATTGCTTCTGCATTAAGGTTAGTCCTAATTTTCTAACACTTTTAAATTAAGACTTGCAAATTAGTCTTAAAGACACTTATAAAGAATCCCAAGGGGATCTCGTTTCTAGATGTTTAGAAATAAAACACACAGATGAAGAAGATATGATGCTTTTATTAATTAATATACTAAGTAACTATAATCCAATTAGCTACTTAAAAGCATCACAGAATGAAATCACGGAATAGAAACTTGGAATACAAAGAAACATGTGACGCCCCAAAATCTATTTGAACATCGAATTTATGTAATTGAAGCTATTTCAAATTTAAATAGTGACCAAACCTTGTGTGTGTTAATGTATATTATTTTAAAATCTTTTTTTATTTATTTGAAATCTAAAGAAAAGTAAAAAAACAAAAAAAAAAGAGAAACGTGGGCAAGTCCCACAAGAAAAACCCGCAGGAGCGCAGGCGGCCTTGTGTATGTCACAGGAGAATCCCCTGTCTGCGCAATAGGGTTTGTCCACTAATGAGCATGGTTGCCTCTCCTTTCACGACCACTGTAGCTAAGGGACACCTGGCATATTACAACTATGCACGATCAGTCATTAAGTCGATCAACAGTCGTGCATGCTTGCATGTGATATGATGGATCATGATCAATCGCCTTTTTCATATTTAACCCTCTTTATTTTCTTCATTTTTCATTCTACATTTCAAAAAAGAAGTGAGAACTTTAAACTAGATATAGAGAGAGAAAGAGAGAAAATCGAAAGCAAGAAAAAAGAAATGCAAGTTGTTCCATTGTTCGACACTGAACTACACTTCCCTTCCCCGAGTAGTAAGACTTCACTCAGTCGATTCTTTTTTTTCCCGGAACCTAAACACTCCATAAACTTCATTATCTTCTTCTTTGTACATAATGCAGGGAATTCTATAGCTCAGATTGCTACAGCAAGCCTTCTTCTCTAAAGCTCGGTGGTCCTCCTTCCTGTCCCTTCTTGGAAACTAAACTTCATTGGATTATTGGTAAGGGGTTTGATAGTGTTTTCATTTGCACGATGGGATTTTCTACTCTGCTTAATAGTCCTTTAAACATGCAAGCATGAAATGATTAAAAATGGAACTTGTAAAACCCCGCCCATCACTGTGCTAAAATGATTTGTAAACTCTATTCATTCGCTTTGGCCGCTTTAAACTTAATTAATTTACACTATTTAACATTTATCGTGATTCGTAATTTTGTTTGTTTTTTATTTATTTAATTTTTATTTAAATTTTATTTTATTTTATTTTAAATGATTTTAATTTAACTAAATTAAATTGAAAATAAAAATTTAGAAAAAAAAAATCAGAAAATGGCGAAACAAGAAAAAAAATCCCACGAGAAGGTTGTCGCCCGCACGGGTGCTGGGCACTGTGCGCTCGCCATCCGCACAACAGGCCTACGTGAATAGGCCTTGGGCGCCTAGGCCCTACGTATGTGATAAGAGACCTGTGCACCTGCAGAGCGCCGACCAGAGCACTACCACCTCGAGCAGTGCACCGCTGCTGCCTTGGGTGGTGCACTACCGTCGGCGGCAAAAGAGCCCCTCCTCCCTCAGTTTTCATGTCGAGCATTTTTTTCTCCTCTCACTTCATAAAATTTTACCATTTGGCGCGAATATAATGATTTTGAAATTCTATAAATTGACCTCCCCTTTTGTGACATCTCAGGTGCCAATTAAAGCAAATAGGTGTCAAATACAAACTCAGAATAACGAGTGCATGATAATATTTATGCAACAGAATTAAATCTTAACAAATCTCTTACAAATATATATAATGTTCCAAATACATATATCACTAAGGTCAGAAGTGGCAACAAAATACAAAACATAAGGGTCACTTCTTTTACTATGCTACTAGAATTCATCAGAGTGCGGGAACAGTCATGCACTCAGATTTGTGGATCCACGAGATCCTCAAAGACTTCCAAAGGTAGGTCTTCCTATGGTTTCTTATTTTCTTCCTCATTTGGGGGGAATGAAAATAGTGAGTTCTATATACTAAGTAAGGAAAACATTATTAAATTAACATCATAAGATTTCAAATATTTATTATTTTATCTCACCGTCTAGCTTCCTTATTGAACTAACTCATCATTAGAAAAGGAAACTATTTATTTAAATATTGAAATAATACGTTAGCATAGAAAATTAAATATACACATATCATGCCAAATAATAAAAAAAATCAACTAAATCATAAAATTTAGCTATTCTCACCTAATAGTTTGAGCTTAGTTATTTATCTGTACTAAAGTCACTTGTAGCTAATCATAAATAATATTATACTGTAATTTCTGATTATATCATTTGGATAAAGGATGATTTACATGCATTTCCCTTTTTGTTTCTCCGGACAGAAATCATGTGAAAAATAATGAAAATTTTCTTAAAATTTTGGCATTTTTGACAACTGCCCATTTTCTTTTGTGCTTAGGGAAAATTATTGACAGAGTATTTACTTAACTTCAGCTATATTAGATGCAAACTCTATCCAGTGTAGCCAAGGTCATTTTCATTTAACCTTCAGCTTTATATTTCTTGTGTAGTGACCCTACTAGGTAAACTTGTTATACAATTGAGTCAACTGATGATTGAGGGGCTTCTTGTTCTTGAAATAACTGTTATGCTAAATGTGGGTTCTACTGCTGTAGTTGCCCTTGTTGCTTTTATACACTTGTTGGGAATTGTGGTCATTCAAGTGCAGTTCTGTGTTATAAGAAAAGTAGCTATGCCATTGTCAGTAGATCATAATGTAAATTTTCTTGATTTCTTGCTTCTCTTCCTGATTCATTGGTTCAGAGATTGATCTTCACATCTGTAACATTTTTACTTGTGCAGGTAGATAGAGAAGACACATTTGCAAGAGTCGAAGCTGCAGGACACAAGATCATCCAGTAGAATAGTTTCACTTTACTTCACTTTGTCTCAACCGATTTTATATGCAGGAAAAATTGCCACCTAAAGATTCAAAGGCATTTGGAGAATGAGTTTGAAATGGCAAATTCATATTAGAGGTGATGTTTTGTTGATAAGTAGATACATCTTATCCTTTAAATGTTTTTATGTATAATATATTATCAATTTTGTCCTTTGATTTCTAAAAATACTAATTTTTAATTTTTTTATTTGTTCAAGTCTTTGAAGTACTATGATGATTATTGGTGATTGTGAAGTTCAAGTTGTAAATTTTATGTTATGAGTTAAAAATATTTGTATAGATATAATGATATTTTTAACTTTTAGTAAAACAAATGTATTTGATATTTTGAAGTATGAATTCAATTTATGAATAATTTTGAATGAGTATAATTTATGTCTTTGAGTTATATTTGCAATTTTATGTTAATAGTTACTTTGAATTTTTAAGATAATTATATATAATTTGATTAGTATAAATATAATATTTAAATTTGCTACAATATCCAATTTTGTCTATTCCAAAGGCAGGTTATTTTTACAACAGCAAAGTCTATTAGTAAAACCAAGCCCACATAAACAAAATTACCGGTGGAAGTTCCGTTGGGATTGGGGAAATGCATAACTTTAGTATTTATAGCTTCATATAGGTGAAATGTTATTTCGTTATAGTTTAGGTCAGTAGAAAAAATATTACATGTTAGCTGGTAATAAAATCTATTTGCTTTTATGAAAATGTTTGGTGACATAACAGAGAGAATTATATTCCTTTGTCAAGTTAAATTCATTCTACATAAGTGGTAGATGTTTGATTGTGGATGCACGTGACATAATTTCATTGCTTTGGAATCATGTAATGGAATTTAAAATTTTCAAATAAAAACAAAGACCTAAAGTTGACTTAAAACATAAAGAAACACACATGAACATAGATACACTTATATGAATTATTCAAGACATAATTCAAGTGTTTATAATGATAACTTGGCCAATGTTCCTTTAATGCCTTCTTTCCTAATTGAGTTAAATTATAATATAATATAATGAGTGTCATTAATGTAGGTATAAGTTCAATTTTTGAAAAATTTCAATCTTTTTGTTTTTGAAAAAGGTATTATAAACTTATATATTTTAAAATAATGAGATTATTTATATAACGAAATTTAATCTGAGTAGAAATGTATTATTGAGAAATTTCTTAGTGAGGTCAATAAGGTCATGAAAAATATTTTGATTTATTTATCTCTTCTTTTACATATTATAATATATTTGATTAAACCAATACACGATTTTCTTTTAATTTTTCTGCAATCAAGTCTTTCTTCATGGAGGTATTATAATTAACTAGCGTAAGTCTAAAGGGAAAAGAACTTATAAATGCTAGATCATGGGTTCCAACACGTCTTTCATAACTATTAGAAGGTTTTTTTGCCCTATAAGATTTTTATTATTGGCAATGTACAAGGGAAGTGAATGACAACTAGGACTTTTTCTTGCACAAGAAGATAAAAAAACTTGTTGCTATAACGGGAGTCATAAATTTATAAATTTTATTGGGTGCAAAATGAAGGTTCCGCTTCCTTATCATCCAACCATGGGTTGGAAAATTTTTGAAAAATTTACCTTCACTCTCCACTTTAGATGTTTTCTTCATGATGTCTTTTTGTTTTTCTAATGTTAACTAGTAGGATTCTTTCCTAAATAATTCTCATTTTTTATTCGTTCCCAAATATTTATGTAATTAAATTTTAATTCTCTAAATAAAATACTCTTTGATATTTGAATTAATCATCAAATGGTTATCTTGAAACATTCATAATTAATTTAGTCTCTATCAAATAATTCACTTGGAAAAGATTATCTTGCTCTCAAGTACTCTATAAATATTTTTGTTATCGTGTGACATTTTAGATTTTTTATAAAATGATAACATTACAAAACAACTATTTATCTTTAGTTATGGACAATATTTATAATATACCCATGACAAAAAGATGACAATAAATCATCTCATAATGTTAAAAAAACTTCCTATTAAGTCTTTATAGTAAAGTCTTTTTATCTCATTATATCCAAAATAGAAATAAAATATGAAGGTAATATAGAATCTTATGTCATCGATCTCTATGTAATATGATTAGTTAGTTTAATATCATAAGAAACTATTTTCAATTTGATACACTTTTGACTAAAAGATTTTTCTAAATTAAGTATCCTTAATCAATTAGGACATGCGATCTCTTAAATGATGAATTATTTTTTGGTACTTATATATCTTTCTAAATTTTAAATTATATCAAATAACTAAATTTGTGTTATATAATAAGTTTATAGATTAAATATCAAAATAAGGTGGAAAGACTCATAAGATGATAGTAGTCATCTCAAGTTCGAGAGCTAATATATATGCACCACTATATAGTAATGAATTTCTTAAATCCAACGAGTAAATAAACTCCCATGTTACAAGTCCATGAAAGTTAGTTTAGCGGATTCATTTTTATGTAACTATTTGTTCTCATATTCTTGTATTAAGCGTACAAGTAATTAATAAAATAAATTATAATATTTAAAATAATTACAATAGAAACCAATGTAAACTAGATTCTCAATTGAAAATATTTTTAAGGATTTAAAAATTTTGTTAATGATTCTTATAATCTTTATCATCGTCTAAATATATTTGAATTAATAAAAGTATAACATCAGAAAGAACAAATTATCATAATTACAATTTAATCAATTGCGTTTGGACATATGGGTCAACGCATATGAAATCCAAAAAAGAAAAGAAAGAAACTGTAGCAGTTGTTTAGGCAATTATTTAAATAAGAATCCACCAATGAGGACAATTGCAAAAGGCGCATTACGAATATTCATGTCTACTTTTTATAGTGAATTGAACAAAATTTTCATTTTTAAATTTTTATATTTATTAATGCCGTCAATAATCTCTAACTTTTGAATTTAATAGTAATATGAAAATGTAGTATTTAAAGATGAAAAAAAAAATGATTAACATTATTAGAAAATAGTATTTGGTTTTCTTTTGTTAAAAAATTACCAAAAATGTAAATTTTACTGATAGTGGATTGTATTCTAATTTATGATTGAACTCAAAGTGTAACTTCTCTAACAAAAAAGTTGTTTTTAAAATATGTTCTCACTGCAAATCACAAAATATTAAATGCCCAGAAAATAAATATAAACAGTGTAAATTGCCCTATGCTTTACAACCATATATATGTTTGGGCAAATGATGACCATAAATTTCATATTCATTACTACCTTAGTGGATAGTGGCTCTTGGGTGTATCAAAGAGGCTAAACTATCTGGAGATTTATAATGGGAGACAAGATTTGTGGTCTTTCTTTAAAATTGCTTTCCAAAATTTTCTGAATAAAAATAGCCTCATTATGTGTTCACTAAGGTTGCCTCAAAAAGAATAGTCCCTTTCGTCCTACATGAGGTTGAGATTTTACAAACTGAAATGTCGGCAGCAGAATTGAATAGAAATCTGGAAATCTAATTCTTCCTTACCTTGATGATAAATTTTCACACTGCTTTTTGATACTGACATTGCATTTGGCCCAAACGTATTATGTTTTTATTTGATTTCTAAATTTTAATTAGTTAGAAATTATTTAATATATAATTTAATCAATTGCGTTTATATCTTCAATTGCACAATTCTCATCTTAAAAATGTAATCACTAAAGTTCGTAACATTAATTTAGGTTATACCAATAAAATATGAATCAAAATGATCTTGATTGCATATTATTTTCATTATTGCAACGTCCCTAACCAAAAGATTAAATACCTTCTAACGCCATATATCAGTGAGAAAATATCATAAATATACAATATCACCAATTAGATAAAATTGTGCATTCGATATAAAATAAATAGTTGATAAAATCATCTAATTTTTGTTTGAACTTTGAATTTCTTTTTCAAATTTCAATCTAACTATAAAATTTATATTTAGATTTAAAAAACATAATATTTAGATGAGTTAAAGATTTTCTAGAATCTCTAACAATCACACCCTAGAATTTCTATGATATCAAATCTTTTGTTTGGGATATGGAAAAGAAAATAAAAAGTTTATGAAGTGGACATGTTATAAGTAACTAATAGTCTAATAGTAGACCATTTACATATAAGAAAAAATACATATGGATACATATATTTTCACAAAGAATAGTAATAACTCAAGATAACTAGTTACAGTAGAAGATTGTCATAGTTATCTCCTAAATTATTGTGATTAGATTTCTATATCATTTTTTATTTTGATAAACCATGTTTACCTCCTATTCTTTAGGAGCAAGTCTGTACAAATGACTATAAATGCCATGTATCTATATATCAAACATCAATGAAAATGCATATTGTTGGTATAATCCTTATTACTATAGCTACCAAATCCTCCCTGCAAACCACGGCTACCAAATCAACTATTATATTATCCTCTCCTATTATACATATCCAATATGAAAATTCAGACTTCAATGCTGGTATAATCCTCACCAAAACCAATTATGGTATTTGGTCCCAAATCATGAAAATGCACATTGTTGGTCATGAGAAACTTGACTATATTATTGGTGGCTCACCTCAGCCTGAAACAAATGACCCTTTTTACTCAAATTGTATGCTGAAATAAAAAAGTTAAAAGCTGGTTACTCACATGAATTACATAAAAGATTATAAAGAGGTATCTCCGTCTACGTACTGTACGTGAAATTTGGATTGTTCTTACTAAGGCATTCTATGATGGATCATATGAAATATAAATCTTTATTTTTTATCAATGTGCCTTTTCTCTTTGTCAATCAGGCCGTTGGCCGTTCTCTTCCTATATATTATGGTGAGCTAATTGAAATATTTCAAGAACTTGATTATTGTGACAAAATTAAAATGAAGGATTCTGATGATATCTTTATGTATAAAGCATCTGTTCAGAAATTGAGGATACATATCTTCTTAAATGGTCATGACGCTAAGTTTGAACAAGTGCGATGAGAAATTCTTCGCATGAACCCAAGTTTGGATCTTGAGCGCACATATGCATATGTTCATTGTGAAGCAAATTGTCAAACTCTTTTGATAGGTGACTTAACTACCTGTGATTCTATTTGTAATGGCCCCGGAAATTTAAATGAAGATGTATGTATTAAAAATTTTAAATGCAGAAGCGAAATAAAAATTATGATTAACATCCCTTATATAATAACCATAAATGTATTCAACATATATAAGCAAATTAAAAGAAATACTCGAAATAAAAATGATAAATAGAACTATAAAATCTTTAGGCGTCTAACTCGCCGTCTTCCTGCGGAACGGGCTTGGGAACCACGTCTTCCTGATCTGAAATGGTTAAGTAAGGAATGAGCTACACTAACCCAGTAAAGACATCACACTATCTCACTGCCACAAAAGTAAAGGTTGGTAGAAAATAAAAACGACCAATGGAGCGTAATTTATAACAAACTCATTTATTAATAATAAAAATCTTTACTGTCCACTTACCTCGGTGAGATTCGTGAAAATAACATATGAAAATAATAACATTATAACCATCATAAAATCATATACACTTTGTAACATAACACATGTTATACTTTTACACTTCAAAAATCAGACAACAAATTTCTTCTTTTACCAGCTTATTAGTATCCATGGGGATCCATATGGAGTCTCCGCTATACGTGAACCATTAACATTAATAATATGATTCCAGGGCCGTCCCCATACCCCGTCCGGTATGGGCGCCAAAACACATAAGGTCTCCATACCTCGTTCGATATGAGAGACCACGTTCTCAGTAGGGTTCCCTACGGATTCAGTCCGTCCACCATCTCCCAGGATATCTAGTCAGGGTGTCCACATTATCCATTTATCAATTCACATAACCTTTTTCCATTTTTCTTGGTCTCACTTTTCCAAGCATACACAAACTTGTAAACCAATAATGAACACCAAACAAAATAACACAACATCGGGTTCACCATCATTCAAACCATAATAAAAGAAACCATGATTCATGCATATGAAACCATAAAATAAATACATCAAATACTATACTGCATTTAAAACTAAAAAATAGATCAAACAACCACTGACCCAAAAATACATCAGATTCGGGCTCCATTAGTAACCTTAATAAATTATACATATATATTAATTCATGAAATACCATTTTATTATTTATTGAGCTTTAATACAGTGATAGGAAATAGGGTGAGAAATCCTTACTTGTTTCAGGGTTCTGAAATCGGCTCTACAATGCGTCTACGGGCTGTCCCTAAATTTTCTAAATTTTTTTTGGGAAACTGAAACTCACTACCGGTCCCTGCACGTGTCCCAAAAAATTCCAAATCAGACCCAGGGCCCCTTTTTGGCCAATATAAGAATTCCGGCCGCCGTGCTCCGGCGACGGCACCGCCGCCCGCGACGGCGATCCACCTCGGGTTGGTCATTTTCGGCTGAATTCAGCCAAACTTGCATTGGTTCCTGCGATAAAACAATCCTAGGGTCCTTGGTGGGCCAAAAAATCACGAAAAACCGAGACTTACCGGTAGCGGAGCTCTCGGGTGCGGTGGCTTCTCCGGCGCGAGTCGCGATTTGATGTTTTACTCTGGTCAACCTGTAGAGAAAAGGACGGTGATCACAGTGGTGTAAAAATTACATCAAACGGGAACCGAAAAGGGCCTCATCGAAGGCAAAAATCGAGGGAAGCCGCGGCAGCACCGTTGAACTTCGGCGGTGTTTTTCGACTGATTGGCTAGTGGCTTGGCTCCGATTTGGCTATAGACGGATTCAGCATCGAAAAATGAGCCAAGGAGAGAAAATTTACCTCGTTTGGTGGTCGAAAAATCCTCCGGTGCTGCGGCGGCCGGCTCCTCTGGTGACTGGTTCTTCTTCTCCAGCGAGGGTACTGGTGGCTAGGGTTTGGGGTCGGGTGTGGGTGAGGTTATTTATAACCTTCCCCTTTTAATCTCAGCCATCCTTCACGATTTAATCTGGGCCGTCCGATCGCGATTAAAATGGAAATAAATAGGGGCCGTCCATAGCGATGCGATCTGGGCTGTCCGTGCGTGATTCAATCTGGGCCGTCTACACGCATGAGATCTGGGCCATCCGTGCGCATGAGATCTAGGCCGTCCGCACGCGTGAGATCTAGACCGTTCGATCATTTGCACGTGGATCGCCCACGTGGCTCCGTCCCGCGTGGCCTCCCGCATCAGCTTCCTTGCCACGCGGCGTGTTCTGGTTGGCCAGGACTGCTGACTGGGCTGCTGATGTGGCTGCTGACGTCACAATAACCATAAACGTATTCAAGGTATGAAAGAATAAGCTAATTAAAAGAAATACTCGAAATAAAAAAAACTATAATTAGAACTATAAAATATTTAGGTGTCTAACTCGCCGTCTTCTTGCGGAATGGGTTCGGGAACTACGTCTTCCTGATCTGAAATGGTTAAGTAAGGAATGAGCTACACTAGCCCAGTAAAGATATCACACTATCTAACTGCCACAGAAGTAAAGGTTGGTAGAAAACAAAAACGACCAATGGAGCATAATTTATAACAAACTCATTTATTAATGATAAAAACCTTTACTGTCCATTTACCTCGGTGAGATTCGTGAAAATAACATATGAAAACAATAGTATTATAACCATCATAAAATCATATACACTTTGTAACATAACACATGTTATACTTTTGCACTTCAATAATCAGATAATAAATTTCCTCTTTTACCAGCCTACTAGTATCCATGGGGATCTATAGGTGAACCATTAGCATTAATAATATGATTCCAAGGCCGTCCCCATACGCCGTCCGATATGCGCGCCAAAACCATGAACCTCAATACTCCGTCCGGTATGAGGGTGAAACGGGCCGTCTCTATATCCCGTCCGGTATGGGCGCCAAAATCATAAACCTCAATACCCCGTCTGGTATGAGGGTGAAATGGGCCGTCCCCATACCCCATCTGGTATGGGTGCCAAAACACATAAGCTCTCCATACCCCGTCCGATATGAGAGACCACGTTCCCGGTAGGGTTCCTTACGGATCCGGTCTGTCCACCATCTCCCAAGATATCTAGTCAGACTGTCCACATTATTCATTTATCAATTCACATAACCTTTTCTCATTTTTTCTTGGTCTCACTTTTCCAATCATACACAAATATGTAAACCAATAATGAACACCAAATAAAACAACACAACATCGGGTTCACCATAATTTAAACCATAATAAAAGAAACCATGATTCATGCATATGAAACCATAAAATAAATACATCAAATACCATACTGCATTTAAAACTATAAAATAGATCAAACAACAACTGATCGAAAATATATCAGATTCGGGCTCCATTAATAACCTTAATTAATTCTACACATGTATTAATTCATGAAATGCCGTTTTATTATTTATTGAGCTTTAATACCGTGATAGGAAATAGGGTGAGAAATCCTTACTTGTTTCATGATTTGAAATCGGCTCTACAATGCGCCTACTATCCCTAAATTCCCTAAATTTTCTCCGAAAAACTGAAACGCACTACCGGTCCCTGTACATGTCCCAAAAAACCCCAAATCTGACCCAGGACATTTTTTCGGCCAATATCAGAATTCCAGCACGGCGGCTTCGCCGTGCTCCGGCGACGACGCTGCAGCCTGCGGCAGCGATCCACCTCGGGTTGGCCATTTTCGGCAAAATTCAGCCAAACTTGCATTGCTTCCTGCGATAAAATAACCCTAGGGCCCTCGGTGGGCAAAAAATCACGAAAAACTGAGACTTACCGGCGGCGGAGCTCTCGGGTGCGGCAGCTTCTCCGGTGGGAGTCGCGGTTTGATGTTTTGCTCCGGTCAACCTGTAGAGAAAAGGACGGTGATCACAGTGGTGTAAAAATTGCATCGAACGGGAACCGAAAAGGGCGTCATCGGAGGCAAAAATCGAGAGAAGCTGCGGCGCCGCCGCTGGACTTTGGTGGTGTTTTCTGGCCGATTGGCCAGTTGTTTGGCTCTGATTTGGCCATAGGCGGACTCAGCATCAAAAAACGAGCCAAGGGGAGAAAATTTACCTCGTTTGGCGGTCGGAAAACCCTCCGGTGCAGTGGTGGGTGGCGGCGGGTGGTGGCGGCCGGCTCCTCCGGTGACTGGTTCTTCTTCTCCGGCGAGGGTACTGGCGGTTAGTGTTTGGGGTCAGGTGTGGGTGAAGTTATTTATAACATTTTCCTTTTAATCTCAGTCGTCCATCACAATTTAATCTGGACCGTCCAATCGCGATTAAAATGGGAATAAATCTAGACCGTCCATCGCGATGCGATCTGGGCCGTCCGTGCATGATTCAATCTGAGCCGTCCGCACACGTGAGATCTGGGCCGTCCGTGCGCGTGAGATCTAGGCCGTCCGCGCGCGTGAGATCTGGGCCGTTCGATCGCGTGCACGCGGATCGCCTACGTGGCTCCGTCCAGCGTGGCCTCCCGCGTGAGCTTCCTTGCCGGGGCTTCTGACTGGGCTGCTGACTGGCACAACTTTCTTAAATTGCGTTTTAATCTCCAGTTTCTGATTTTCCTTTCAAAAACATCCCCAGAATCTAAATTTTCATCCCTTTTTTCCAAAATTAATTTCAATTAAATCCCAAAAATAAATTTTCTCCTATTTTATCATTATTATTATTTTTATTTTTATTAAATTAAATTAAATTAAAATCTTATAAATTAAATATTAAAAAATTAAACTAAAATTATAATACAAATTAAAATAAATTAAAAAATAAAAATAATAAAATTTGGGTGTTACAACTCTCCCCCTCTTAAAGAAATTTGGTCCCCCAAATTTGCCTCTTACTCTTGGTCGAACAAATTTGGATACTGGGCTCTAAAATCTAGTTCTAGCTGCCAGGTAGCCTTCCTTGGCGTGTGGTTCTGCCACACGACCTTTACAAATGATATTTTTCGGTAGTGGAGTATCCTGCTCTTTCGGTCCGTGATAGCGACTGGTACTTCTTCATAAGATAAGTCCTCTTGGAGTGGAAGCGGTTCATGAGCCAAAATATGAGAGAGGTCCGGGTTGTACTTACGTAGCATGGATACGTGGAACACATTGTGGACCTTGGAGAGCTCTGGAGGAGTGATAGTCTGTAGGCAGCAGTACCAATCATGTCTAAGATTTCAAAAAGTCCAATAAATCGGGGGTTCAATTTTTCCCTCCTGCTGAACCTACTAACTCCCTTGAAAGGAGTGACCTTAAGGAACACCCGGTTGCCTTTCTCAAATGCTAGATCTCTCCTTCGGGTGTCCGCATAACCTTTTACCTGCTTTGAGCCGTTTGAATGTTCTTTATGATTTTAACTATTTTAGACGTGGTCTCCTTTACCAACTCCGGGTCGAACAATCTTCTATCGCCCACTTCTTCCCAACAAATCGGTGATCTGTGCAGGCGCCCATATAACACCTCATATGGAGCCATGCTGATGCTTGCTTGGTAGCTGTTGTTGTAGGCAAACTCTATCAGGGGTAGATGGTCATCTCAATGATCCCCGGAGTCAAGGACACATGCTCTGAGCATATCCTCAAGTGTAAGAATTGTCCTTTCTGATTGTCCATCAGTCTGAGGATGGAAGGCAGTACTGAGAGACAACTTTGTTTCCATGGCTTGCTGAAAGCTACTCCAAAACTGAGAAGTGAACCTGGGGTCCCTGTCGGATACCACTGTTACTGGAACTCCATGCAATCTGACTATTTCCCGTATATACATTCTTGCCAACTTGTCCAAGGGGTCGGTATTCTGATGGCCAAGAAGTGGGAAGATTTGGTAAGCCGGTCAACGATTACCCAAATGGCATCATGTCTTGAACGTGCCTTAGGTAATCCCGTTACGAAGTCCATGGTGATGTGTTCCCACTTCCACTCCAGAATCGGTAACGGCTGAAGTAGCCCACCTGGGCGCTGATGCTCTACCTTAACCTGCTGACATACCAAGCACTTGGATACAAAGTCGGCTATGTCTCTCTTCATCCCATTCCACCAAAACCGGGGTCGCATGCCTTAGTACATTTTGGTGCTTCCTAGATGCATGGCAAACTTCGATCTATGGGACTCTGTCATGATGTCTCTCTTTAACTCACTGTTATCTGGGACACACACCCTGTCTTGGAAACGGAGTAATCCATCGGCAGAGATTTGGAATTCTGAGCTCACTCCCTGTTCTGCATCCTTCTTGCAGGCTACTAGGGCGGGATCGACTGACTAAGCTTCCCTTATTCTCTGGATTAACTCGGGCTGGACTGTCAGGCGGCCCAAACATGTGACTCTCCTCAAGTCCTGAAGTCGAACCTGTTGTGTGGCCCTAATTTGCCTGCATTCTGAAACCATCAAATGGGCTAAGATGCCTACACTTTTCTTGCTGAGAGCATCTGCTACCAAGTTGCCCTTCCCCCCTACTCTACCTCCACCTATTGGACAGCCTGCCCCACCTTCCCAGCTATGTCAGTGTTGTGGTTGCTTGCATGGTGAATTACCCTGTTAACGTATCAATCATGTCTGCTATTGGTGCAGAAACACTCAGCACCTTATAAAGGCTGCCTTCAACGGCCGAAGGATGTTGCTAGACCTGTAGCTCAGGGTCGTGTGTACCACCTTGATGAACCCAGTGCGCTCCCCACTCCTATCCTTATCTAGGGTATGCTTTCTATTCATAATACATATGTCAGAGCATTTATCGATACAGGTGCTATCAACTCTTTTATCTCTTGAGCATTTACTTGTAAATTAGATATTAGGCCTAACATTTTAAAAAAATATTAGCTATAAAGACTCCCTCTAGGGTATTATTAGAAGCTCACTATGTGTATAAAAATTGTAAGATAAAATATTCATATGTAGAAATATTTATATATCTAATACTTTTAGATTTCTTAGGGTTTGATGTTATTTTAGGAATGGATTGGTTAGAAAAATATAGGGCAATTATTAATTGTAAAAATAAATTTGTAACCTTGCGAACTTCGACAAAGAAATAAAATTTTTCTCCTTAACAATTGAATAAATAGGAATATGGATGTTGATCATGTTGTGTACTCCATTCTCATTATTTGCAACTTTTTAAAAGTTTTTCCAGTCGAATTATCTAGTCTACCTCCCCCACAAGAGATAAATTTTCTATCAAACTGATTCTTGGAACCTAACCAATTTTAAAACCTGCCTATACATTAGTCATGCTGAGCTCGTAGAACTGAAAAACCAGCTTTTCGAGCTTTTTGGCCAGTAATTTATTCTCCCTAGTCATTCCCTTTAGGGCACTATGATGTTATTTGTGAAGAAGAATGATGGTTCTCTCATACTATGCATAGACTACCAAGAACTCAACCGAGTAACAATAAAATACAAGTATCCTCTACCTTAAATCGACGATCTTTTCGATCAATTATAAGAAGCCATGGTCTTATCCAAGATCGACCTCAAATCGGGATACTAACAGTTGAGAGTCAAAGAATAAGATATTTCAAAGATCATTTTCAGTATAGATACGGCTTGTACGAGTTCAAGTTGATGTCGTTCAGGTTAACTAATGCCCCTGCTGCCTTCATGGATCTCATGAATAGGGTTTTCTAACATACACTGGATTCATATGTCATTATGTTCATTGATAACATCCTAGTGTACTCTAAGAGCCTAGAGGAACATGCAGTCCAGTTGTTTGAAGTGCTGGGGATACTTCATTAGAATCAGTTGTTTGTTAAACTTAACAAATGTTCCTTCTTGGTCATGTGATTTCAAGTGAAGGAGTTTCTATCAATCCAGTCAAGGTTCAAACGGTGATCAACTAGAACTTGCCCATTAATATAGCTGAGGTACGTAGTTTTCTTGGCTTGGCAGGTTACTACTGATGACTCATCGACGAATTTTCCAAGATTGCTACTACACTTGACTCACTCGAAAGGGTGTACCTTTTATCTAAGATTATGAATGTGGTGAAAATTTTATGGAATTAAAGCGTCGTCTTACCTCTACCCAATGTTGATCCTCCCCGATAACATTTGAAGATTTTAGGTCTACTGCGGCGCATTTTATTTTGGTTTGGGATGCGTTCTGATGCAGCATTGTAGAGTGGTCGCTTATGCATCCAGACAGTTGAAACCTCCTGAGTGGAACTACTCTACTTACGACCTAGAGTTGGCAGCCATTATCATTGCCTTGAAGATATAGTGTCATTACCAGTTTGGTCAGACTTTTGAAATTTACACTGACCACAAAAGTTTAAAGTACATCTAAGAGTAAAGGGAGTTAAACATGAGAAAAAAAAAAATTGGATAGAACTCTTGAAGGACTACAAGATCATTTACCATCCCGGTAAAGGGAATATAGAAACTAATTCGTTGTGTTGAAAGGAGTTCGTAGTGTCGGCCCAAACCATGGCCTCTAGTTGAAAATTAGTAGATGCTATGCAGCCATTCCGCCTCAACCACTATGGTAATGGTACCAATCTTGCTCATATCTGAGCTTTACTTGATCTTTTCATGAAGATTTGTGAAGCTTAGTCCACAGACTAAGAAATCACCAAAAAATTGAGTAAGTTCTCTTCTGGCGAGTTTCTTGATTTTAAACTCTTAGATGATGAGTTGTGTAGATTTCAGGACTGAATTTGGATCCCTGTTGCTGTTAGGACAGATGTTCTCAAGGCTGCCCATGACTCCAAACTATCCATCCACCCCGAAAGTACTAAGATGTATCGGGACCTAAAGTGCCTATACTTCTGGCCAGGAATGAAGAAGGACATTGTTGACTATGTCTCCCAATGCCTTACTTACCAGTGAATTAAGGCAAAACACCACAGACCCGACGGTTTGTTATAGGGCCTCCCGATTCTGAAATAGAAGTGGGAGCATATAACCATGGATTTTATCACCGGCCTACCCAAGACCTATTTTGGTCATAATGCTAGTTGGGTCATTGTTGACAAACTAACCAAGATGGCCCATTTCTTACTCGTCAGGACCACTAACTTTACCAGCAAATTAACCCCCCTTTATGTCGATGAAATTGTTCGACTCCATGGTGTTCTCTCATCCATTATATCTACTCGAGACCCTCAATTTACCTCCCACTTTTGGGACAGCTTTTAGGAAGTGCTTGAGCCTAGATTGTACTTCAGCACTGCTTATCATCCTAAAACTAATGGTCAGTCTGAACGCACTATCTAGTCATTGGAAGACATGTTGCATTCTTGCATTTTTGACTTTGGAGATAACTGCTATGAGTATCTTTTCCTTTGTGAATTTGCTTATAATAACAATTATCATTCCAGCATCGGCATGACTTCGTATGAAACCCTATACGTTAGACCCTACTGTTCTCCCACTTGCTAGAGCAAAGTTGGAAATCAGTGTCATTTGGGACCAGACTTCATCCAGGAAACTATTGACTTGGTTGAAATGACATCCCAAATGCTAATTAATACATATGGGTGTCAGACACAAAAACAGAATAACAAGTGCATGATAAAATTTTATGCAACGGAATAAATTAAAACAAATTTCTTACAAATATATATGAATTCTAATTACATACATATAACTGAGGCCAGACGTGGCTACAAAATACAAAGTCAAAATACAAAAGAAAGCCACTTCTTTCACTATGCTATTGGACTCATCAGAGTGTGGGAGTGATCATGCACTCAAGTTTTGTGGATCCATGGGATTCTCATAAATTTCGATGGGTAGGTCAGCTGGTGGTTCCTCATTCTTTTCTTCATTTGGGGGGGCATGGAAAGAGTGAGTTCCATATGCACAGTAAGAAAAATAGTATTTAAATAACAACGTAAGGTTTTAAAGGTGAATTATCCTAACATAAATACATACCATTTGGCTACTTCGTAGACCTATCTTACGTTATGAAAATAATTTATTTATTAGAGAAAAATATAATGTTAATGTAACCAAATAAACATACATCATATTAGATAATAGAGAAAATCAAATAAATCAAGAAATCCTCAGATTTTTGTATCATGCGTCGCAAAGTCGTTATGACTTCCATCTCTAAAGTCAGATACAGATACGACAATTTGCTCACGCACATTTTTGGTTGGCCAAACCATGGTATGATCTATGACCAGGGTCGTATCAACCATAGTAGTTCTAGCATATATTCTATAGTCACGATGGTACTTAACCAAAGGTGACCCCTAACAGATATTCGCGCCACCATTCTCATCAGAGGATACACTGTCATCAATAGCGAGTGATCCTCTTTCGTCTTTCTAGACCAGATGGGGGAGAGAGAAACAGATACCTCCGATGGAGTTAGGGAAATAGATACTCCTCAAAGATAAAAAGTCTAATAAGACACTTGACGCATTATGCATGTCAATACAGATACGTACTACGGACCATTCTTGCTTCATTCCACATTTATCATTTTTTTTGTTTCTTTTATTTTTCAGGTAATAATACCGAATTCATATTATTTTTATTACATGCAAATCATCAAGTGTCTATAAATCACATAGCATGCTTGAAATCAAGAACAATTTAGCTTATTTAGACCTACAAACACAAAAGCATGCAAAGCATGCAAAGCAGGCAAAATCATAGATTATCAATTTAATATTTTCTTTGGTTTAAAAATATCCTTTAAGACATTTAAAGAAATACTAAATTCCTTACCAAAACCTTGATAATTTCTCCTTCACCGTACCTCTTTTCTTTCTCTCCTTCTCTCTCTAGATCACCCCCCTCTCTCTCTCCTTAGTTCTTGAAAAATGGAAGAATGTAAATGTGGGAAGAATGGGAAGAAAAGACCCTACTTATAGAAATTAGAAACTGTTGGATTCGTGCCAAGTAACGAAATTTGGTAAAGAGAGAGGGAAAAGGATGCTCGACACAAAAAATGAGGGAGAAAAATCTTTTCTGTCAACGACGGTACACTACCTGAGGTGACGACAGTGCGTAGCCCAAGGCAGCAATGACTCACCTAGCGCGCTGCAAGCTAGCCTATAGGCACATGGCTCTCCTGCTGCGCATGCACGGCCTTGGTGCGCTGGGCACCATGCTCGCAGGCCTACTGCACCCAGGCCCCAGGTGCACAAGGGCCTATCTGTGCAGGCCTGCTGCATGGATGGCGCGTGCATAGTCTTTTTTTATACCGTTTCCCGTGGGATTTTTCTCTTATTTTTTCTATTTTTCTAAAATTTGATTTTTTTGAATAAATAATTAGACGTAAAATAAGATAAAATTAACCAAAATTAATTAAAATTTAAATAAAACCAAAATAAATAAAATCGGCATAAATTCACAAATTACAATAATAATTTGCAAAGTAAATTAAATGAGCTCAATGCGGCCTAAAGACATAAATAAATAGGCTTTTTCAAATAAATTAAGCACAGTGATGGGTGGGGTGTTACAGTTCCGATCATCCGTAGGAACTTGACTACCGTCCAGAACTAGCACAAGAGTTACGCTGATAACTGTAGAAGACTTCTGGAATTCAACGTTGGAGACCAAATCTTCCTTAAGAGTTTCCTCTACAAAGAAAAAATGCGGTTCGGGAAAAGAGGGAAGTTGAGCCCCTATTATGTGGGGCCTTTTCGGATCATGGAGCATATTGGATCCGTAGCATACCACCTTATTATGTCTCGAGCGTTTGTGGGTCTACATGATATTTTTCACATCTCTATGCTCAAAAGGTACACCCTAACCTTTCTCATATCATTTCTAACGATTAGATGCAGGTACAAGCCGATATGACTTACAAGGAACTCCCCGTGAAAATTCTTGGTTGGACCCACAAAGTTTTACACAACAAAATGATCCCCATAGTGAAGGTGCCATGGGAGCACCACACTCCAGAAAAGGCAAATTGGGAGATCGAAAGTGAGGTGAGGGAGAAGTTCCCAGACCTATTCGAAACAAATTTTTGGGGACCAAATTTTTTAAGGTGAAGAAATGTAACACCCGCCACTGCATTAAATTTGTATTAGAAAATCTGTATTTATTTGGGCCTTAAGGCCACCTAAACTCATTTAAATTCATTTTATAATTTATATTGTATTTCGTAATTTTAAATTATTTAGATTTTGTTATTTTATTTATTATTATTATTATTTTATTTGTTGCACTTTTTTTAAAAAAATAATTTTTAAGAGAAAAACAGAAAATGGGGCGAAATCCTGCGGGTGAGGATCGGCCACGCAGGCATAGCATGTTGTGCGCGTGTGGCCAGCGTAGGATGACCACATTGTGCGTATATCCCATCCGTGCATGGCACAGAGCCAGTCTATACGTGCATCCCATTGACACAGACAGGCCAATCCGCACACGTGTTACATTGCTCGTGGACAGGGTCAGGCGTCGTGCGACCTATGCACGTGCAGTAGGCCAACTTGCAATGCCCTGCGAGTTGTAAGCCCTGCATCTTGTATTATAGGTCGGCACCTACAAGCAAGACCTGCACCGCGCGCTCGACCTGGTGAGGTGCACTACAGCCTCAGGCAATGTGCCAACGCCCTCTTGGGCATCGTGCGCTGCCTTGGACAGTATGCCACCGCCTTGTGTGGAGAGCTATCATTGGTCGAGGATTATTCCTCTATTTTTTGCACTGTCATCACGTGGCGTCAAATCACTCATCTTACACTCAACTTTCTCTTTCCTCATTAGATTTTACCACTTAGCATAAATCCAACAGTCCCCATTTTCTATAAATAGGGATCCTTTTCTTCCATTTTCAACATCACCTCTATTTTATTCTTCCATCTTCTAAGAGCTCAGAGAGAGAGGGAGTGATCTAGAGAGAAAATGAGAGGAGAAGAAGAAGAAATGTGTAGGAAAACTTCAAGATTTCAGTAAGGAATTTAGTATTTCCTTAAACATCCTAAGAAGCATTTTTTGAAAATCAAAATTATGAAGTTTGTGTTTTGTGTTATACATGTTTCGTGTTTAATAGTTCTAAAAAGTTATTTGCTCTTGATTTCAAGCATGGTATGTGATTTTATAGGCATTTGATGATTTACATGTAAATTAAATAACATGAATCTAGTGATAATTTTTTTAGAATATATAAAAAGAAAGAAAGAAAAGGGGAATGAGCCTCAATGGTCCAAAAAATATATGTATATGTACTGATATGCATAATGCATTAAGTGTCTGATTAGCCTTTTTATCTCTGAGGGGTATCTGTTTCTCCCTCCCCCATCTAGTTTGGAAAGACATTAGAGGACCGCTCCCTGTGGATAACGGTGTACCCTCTAACAAGAGCGGTGATGCGAATATCTGTTAAGGGTCACCTTTGGCTAAGTACTATCATAACTATAGAATATCTAATAGGACCACTATGGTTGATACGGCTGTGGTCATAGATCGTACCATAGTTTGGCAAGTCAAAAATGTGCCTAAGCAACTTATCGTTATATATATGATCTGGTCATTCCATATGGGTAGTTGAAAATTCGTAACTGCCCTCAAAGCTGGAAGTGGGAACAACTTTGCAAAACATGACACAAAAATCGGAGCATTTCAGGATTTTTTTTATTTTCTCTATTGCTAAGTGTGATTTTTGATTTGATTATTGTGACTGTGACATGATATTTCCTTTAATAAAAAAGTTATTTTCATAAAATAAGATAGGACCCTGATGTGACCTGATGGTAAGTATTAATGACATAATTATTCACTTTTAAAATCATACGATATTATTTAAATACTATTTTCTTACTGAGTATATGGAACTCCCATTTCAATACCTTCCCCTCAAATGAGGAAAAGAGTGAGGAACCAATCGCTAGCCTATCCTTTGAAGTCTATGAGGATTCTATGGATCCACAAACCTTGAGTGCATGATTTGTCCTGCACTCTAATGAGTCCAATCGCATAGTGAAAGAAGTGACCCTTTTGTATTTTGATCTTTTGTATTTTTTTGCCACTTTTGGTCTCAGTTATATATGTGTGTAATTGGAACTCATATTTTGATAAGAGATTGATAATAATTTGCTTTGCTGTATATAATTTTATTATGTACTCATAATCTGTTTCTGTATCTTGCACCCTTATGCCTTAATTACCATTTGGGATGTCACACATATATATAAAAATTATGGAGAGCCACTTCTTTCATTACAAGTTTGTTTCATTAGAGTTCAGATAGATAAAGCACTCATAATCCTCCTAAAGATCTAAGAAGGGATCGAAACATGCTTCAATGAACCACTTAGCGAGCGAATTATCACTACCATAATTTGAGGGGGACATGTATTGGGGTGAGTTCTAAATAATTCAATAAGGGAAATATTGATATCATAATAGAATGTGAAGACAAAGCAAAACGTAAGATAGTCAAGACACAATTAGGCAGTGTAATTGAAATTAGTTAAACCAACTAAAAGCACAGCAAGGTCTTCATAAGATAGAAAAGTACATATCACATAAAACTACTAGAACATGGAATATCAAACAACTATTCTAGTCATGTCATCAGATGGTTAAGTTTTATTTATACCTTTTACAGATCTTCACGCGAATCCGTTTTAACTTATATCAATTGAGGGTAGAAGGGATCCCAAAACTACCATTGTAAATTTCAAACATATTCGTTTCCATATAAAATATTTTAGATATAAACTAATAACTATAGCTGTACTTTTCCATTGTGGCCCCTACATATTTGATATCATAATAGAATATGAAGACAAAGCAGAACGTAAGATAGTAAAGATATAATTAGGCAGTGTAATTGAAATTAGTTAAACCAACTAAAAGCGCAACAAGGTCTTCATAAAATAGAAAAGAACATATCACATAAAACTACTAGAACATGGAATATCAAACAACTATTCTAGTAATGTCATCAGATGGTTAAGTTTTATTTACATTTTTTACAGATCTTCACGTGAATCCGTTCTAACTTATATCAATTGAGGGTAGAAGGGATCCCAAAACTACCATTGTAAATTTCAAACATATTCATTTCCATGTAAAATATTTTAGATATAAACTAATAACCATAATCGTACTTTTCCATTGTGGCCCCTATATATTAGATAAGACTATTGACCACGATCGTACTTTGCCACTGTGACCCTTACAGATCAAATCACAAATCCACTCTCATTAGAGGGAATGCTAGTCTCATTCACAGGGAGTGATTTACCAACATATTCAGATACGGATTCAAATACAGAAACAAAAACCCTTTAGAGATAACGGTCAAATGAATTTTCCATTTTTTTCTCTTTCTTTCTTGATTTCCATTTATAATAGTCATTCATTTAGGACCTGATGTAGGTCTAATAAATATTCTTACACAAATGTCCATTTTACCCAAACTTGGCCATCAAGTCATTTTCTCGAGGCAAGGCCCAATAGAATGATCGTCTCCATCATTTCTAAAGGTAAGGAAAAGGGCCAAACCCACACATACTTCAAATCATCATGCATTGAGTCAATCATACATTTTGTTCCACATGTTCATATTCATATCAAATATCAAAGAAATCACATTTCAAATTCATACATCAAGACAATTCAAAATGTTAAATTAATTATCTAGAAAATCTATTTAGAAATGTGTGAGAAAATACTCAAGAACTCCTTTACCGTAACTTTTAAGCTTTTTAAGATTGATTTGCTTTTTCGGAGGAAAAAGATTGTTTGGTAGAGTCCTTGTGTTAAATAGCTTTTCTGAAATTTAAGTGAAGAAAGAGCTTAAGGTTAAGCTCCTTTAAAGTTATAGTGTGAAAAGAAAACTAAGGAGGAAAGAAGAAAAATTGTCTTGTGAAAATAAGAGGCCTTTCCATCTCTTCCCAAGACTTTCTCTCTCTTCTTAACTTTTTCTCTCTCAAAACTCTTGGTCAAGTGAAGAAAAGGAGAAAATGAAAGGAATAGGAGAAAAGAGTGAATAGAGAGGGCTTTAGATAGTCATGCAAGGAAAATGCATGCTCGCCACGTGGTGATATACATGGCTGACACATGGCAGTCGGTGGAGGGGTGTAGCAAATGACGGTGACTGATGGAATGGCTGCAAGTAATGTGATAGGCACTGTCCGCCTGCGTGCGTGCTCACGGACCATTTTTGTAGTTCACAGGATTTTTCCCCTATCATTTTCTATTTTTTCGATTTGTTTCATTTTTCCTTGAAGAGTTAAAATAATTTTTTTTGTCAAAAATCAATTATAAACAAAATAATTCCATAATTAAATAAAATAAAATATTAAAAATTAAAAACACGCACAAGCGAAATAAATTTCAATTTTTGATAGATATTTAAATTAATTGTTAGAGGGTGTAATGCTTGGAAAACATAGAGTTTAAAAACATTGCTTTTAAACACAAAGGTTTCAAAATTTAACAATTTTCTCACGGCTTGGGCGTGTCATGTATGTGGGCTGGCCTGCGCGCGAGCCTCCTGTGCAAGCGGTGTGTGCCGCGTGCAACCTAACACGTGTCTCTTACACGCATACACCACATGTGGGTTCTTCTACACACACAGGCTACTTGTCTCACATGCGTGCATGCTTGCTTTGGGCTTGGGCTGGGCCTCCCACACATCTATAAATCTAGCCTAGCGTGCATAACCATCTACCTGTATATCTTGCTTGGGCCGTGGGCTGTGGCGACAGTGGGCCTCTTCTGCTTATCGCGCAGGGTTGTCGGCCTGCACGCCACTTTTGGTTCAAGGGTCATGATGTCTGAATAGCCATGGACTTGGGCCTTCCTCCTCGAATTTCAAGATTGCCCTAAAGGCCCACACTTCATCTCCTCCTTCAACTTCTTGGACTCGTCGGGTTTGAGGCCTATAGTGTCGATCTTGCTTGATGGCATCTAGGATTCATTTTAAAAGATCCAAGCTTCTGCAAACTTGATCATTACTTCTAGGTGGGTGGATCTTTACTTCTTAAATGGGGGCTTGTTTCCAGGCCTTGTCTTCTTTCAGATTTTGGGTCGTAAACCCACGCCATATAAATTACCATGTGAAGCATGATAAGTGTCTTGCAGTTTATTTTCAAGCTTCCTTGATATCACATCAGTATATATATGCAATACTTAACTTAGGTGTGTAATTGTGTATATATGTATAAGCTATGTGTAAAATATATATATGTAAATAAATTATATGAATGTATATACGTGATGATATGTATGTTTGTGTAGATAATTTTGATAATGTAAGCCTATATAATTATATTTATATAATAAATTAAGGAATAGTATTAATTAAGTCAAAAATACTTTAGTTGAGAGAAAGTAAAGATGAGAGATGAAAATTATGAAAACATAAGATGTTGTGAAGATAGATAAAACGAGTCATAATAAATGTTAAAAGTATAGAAGAAAATAATAACAAAAACACTGAAATGCTAACAGACTTTGAAAATTCGTTTGATCGAGTATCAAGGAGGGGAGGTATGTGTGTGATCGGTCGTTCCTAGTAAGATATTGGAGGTAAACCCTACTCGTGGATGTGTAGCTTAATCAAACGTAATTGAGAAGTTCCATATCAGACATGGTTGGGAAATTATTTAGCGGTACTCATATTAGACGAGTATAGGGATGCCGAGTGGTACTCATACCGAACGAAAGTATGGAAATGCCCATTGTTTTGATTGTTATTGATCAGATTGTTGATTGATTGAATATTTTTTGGTATCCACATGGTAGATCAGGAGCAACCTCAAGATCAGCAGAAGATTTGAAGAAGCCTTTTATCTTTTTGTTAATTGAGTTTATAAACTCGAATTACATTAAGATATTAATGTAAAAGAAATTTTTATTGGGCCTCATCCATTTAACCTTGTACAAGGGATGTATAATTTAATTATTTAGCATATTTCTGTGTATTATAAAATTATATACGTGTGGTAGTATCTCCTCTCAACAAAGAAGTCAAGACGTTATAAGGTGGTATTAGAGCATGCATTCGTAGGAGCATCCCTTGTATCATGAGGCTTAAGATATTTATAAAGTTTAAGATTAAAAGAATAATAAGTAAAATGCACCTTAGGGGATGTTTTGAAACTTCCTCCGAAACATTTGTGAATATAAGAAAATAAGATTTTAATATTCTAAATGTATGAAAAAATAGGATTTCATGGGCTATAATGTGATAAACCTAGGAATAAAAAAATTAGGGCTTCAATCTAGAGCCAATTAGAGATGCTAAATAAGAAAACTATAGAAAGCTTAACTCCTACCAAAGA
>NW_019014681.1:2425462-2438722 GCF_000150535.2 Carica papaya | reverse complement strand
AACTTCAAGGGGTAGGTCAGTGATCAATTCCTCACTATCTTCTCATCTGGCGGGGCAAAGAAAATGTGAGTTTTATATACTCAATCAGAAAAATAATATTTAAATAACATCATAAAATTTTAAAAATGAATAATTATATCATTAATACTTACCATCAGGTCTCATCAAAGACATTTCTTACTTTATAAAAATAATTTTATTTATTAAAGGAAACATCAGATCTATCATATTATAGTCATAAAATTAAATCAAAATCATAATTAACAATAGAAAAAATTAAATAAATCATGAAATACTCAGATTTTTGTGTCATGTTTCGCAAAGTTGTTCCAACTTTCATCTTTGAAGGCAGATAAAGATTTTTAACTACCAATATGGAATGATAAGATCAGATATATAACGGCTATTTGCTCAGGCACATTTCCAGTTTGCCAAACCATGATAGGATCATTGACCACGATCGTACCAACCAAAGTTGTCCTATTAGATATTCTATAGTCACGACAGTACTTAACTAAATGTGTCCCCTAATAAATACTCGTATCACCGCTCTCGTTAGAGAGTATGCCGTCATCCATAGGGAGTGGTCCTATCATGTTTTTCCATACCAGATGGGGGAGGGAAAAAATGAAACTTCTCAGAGACAAAAAGCCTAACGAGACACTTGATGTATTATGCATGTCAATACATATACATTTATTTTTTGGACCAATTTAGGCTCTTTCTCTCTCTTTTCTTCTTTTATATATTTTTTAGTTAATTATCACTAAATTCATGTTATTTAATTACATGTAAATCATCAAGTGCCTATAAGATCACATAGCATGCTTGAAATCAATAACAAATCATTTTAATAGAACTATTAAACATAAATCATGTAAAACACAAAACACAAACTTCATAATTTTTTATTTTCTAGAAATGTTCTTTAAGATGTTTAAGAAAATACCAAATTCCTTACTGAAACTTTGAAGTTTTCCTGCACCTTTCTTTTTCTTCTCCTCTCCTTCTCTCTCTAGATCACTCCCTCTCTCTCTAAGCTCTTAGAGGATGGAAGAATGAAATGGAAGTGTCTCTCTATCTAAGCTCTTAGAGAATGGAAGAATGAAATGGAAGTGATGAGGAAAATGGAAGAAAAGGGTCCCTATTGATAGAAAATAGGGATCGTTGGATTTGTACCAAATGGAAAAATTTAGTGAGGAAAGAGAAAGTTGAGTGGAAGATGAGTGATTTGACGTGACGTGATAGCAGTGTAAAAAACAAAGGAAGAATCCTCAACCGACAGTGGCTCTCCACCCAAGGCAACAATGACACACCACACAAGGTAGCACATGGCTCCCAAGGGGCAGCGCCACACTGCCTAAATTGGCAGTGCTCCTCCCCAGGCTGGCTGCATGTTACAGGCGGCAGCCAACACGCCATAGCCTATCCTGCCGCACGCAGGCCTATCCGTGCAGGCCGGTGAGCGCATAGGGCACATTGCACCTGGCTTTGTCACATCGCGTGCGGACTAGCTTGTCTTCATGCAATGGGACACATGCGCAGACCAGCCTCGCACTCCATGTGGACGGGACATGCACACAGTGTGCACACCATGTGCTGGTCACGTGCGCACGCTCGCGCACAGGGTGCGATGCCTGTGTCATCGGGTCTTTCCCATGGGCATTTTCCTGCGAGATTTTTCCCTTTTTTTCCCATTTTTCTCCTGAAAATCATTTTTAATAATAAAAATAATAATCATAAATAAAATAATGAAATCATAATAAATTAAAATTATAAATTTAAATCATGAAACATGATATAAAACTACAAGATAAATTTAAATGAGTTTAAATGGCCTTAAGGCGCAAATAAATAGGGATTTCTAAGTACAAATTTAGTGCGATGGTGAGCGGGGTGTTATATCCCCCCCACCTTAAAAAATTTGGTCCCTAATTTATTTGAAATAAGTCTAGGAACTTCTCTCTCATCTCGCTCTCCAACTCCCACGTCGCCTCTTCTAGAGTGTGGTACTGCTACTACACTTTCATCATGGGGATCGTCTTTTTGCGTAAAACTTTGTCGGTCCAACTTAAAATTTTTATGAAGAGTTCTTCGTAAGTTATATCGACTTGTACCTACGTCTCATTGTTATTAATGATATGAGAAGGGTCATGGTGGTACCTTTTGAGCATGGAGACGTGAAAAACATCATATAGACCCGCAAACTCTCGAAGCAAAGTAAGGTGATACGCTATGAGTCCAATATGCTCCACGATTCGAAAAGGTCCCACATAACGGGGGCTTAACTTCCCTCTTTTTTCGAATCGCATTTTTTCCTTGTAGGGCAAAATCTTAAGAAAAACTTGGTCTCCAACGATGAATTCTAGAGGTCTTCTACGATTATTAGCGTAACTCTTCTGTCAACTTAGGGTGGTAGCCAAGTTTCTATAGATGATCGTAACCTTCTCAATAGTCTCCTGGATGAAGTCTGGTCCAAATGATGCTGGTTTTCAATTTTTCTCCAGCAAGTGGGAGAATGGTAAGGCCTACCATACAGGGCTTCATATGGAGCCATGCCGATGCTGGAGTAATAACTGTTATTATAAGTAAATTCACACAAGGGAAGACACTCATACTAGTTATCACCGAAGTTGAGGATGCAAACACATAACATGGCTTCCAATGTCTGGATAGTGTATTCATACTGAACATCAGTTTGGGGATGATAAACAGTGTTGAAGTACAATCCAGACCCAACCACTTCTTGAAAGTTGTCCCAAAAGTGGGATGTGAATTGAGGATCTCGATCGGATACAATGGATGAGTGAACACCATGTAGTCAAACAATTTCATTAACATTAAGGTGGGTTAATTTACTGGTAGAGTCAGTGATCCTGATGCGTAAGAAATGGGCGATCATGGTTAGTCTATCAATGATGACCCAAATAACATTACGACTAGAACAAGTCTTAAGTAGGCCGGTTACAAAATCCATGGTTACATGCTCTCACTTCTATTCTAGAATTGGGAGGCCCTATAATAAACTTCCAGGTCACTAGTTTTTTACCTTAACTCATTGGCAAGTAAGGCATTGGGAGACGTAGTAAATAATATCCTTCTTTATTCCCAGCCACCAGTATTGGTGCTTTAGGTTGGTACATCTTGGTACTCCTGGGGTGGATGGACAGTTTGGAGGCATGGGCAGCCTTGAGAACATTTGTCCTGATAGCGACAAGGACCCAAATTCAATCCTAAAATCTACACAACCCATCATCTGCGAGCCTAAAATTAGAAAACACATCATAAGAGAACTTACTTAAATTTTTGGTGATTTCTTGGTCTGTGGAATGAGCTTCCCAAATCTTCATGAAAGGATCAGGAAAAACTCATATCTGAGCAAGATAGGCACCATTGCCATAGTGGTTGAGGAAGAGTGCCTGCATAACATCTATTAACTTCCAATAAGAGACCATGGTTTGGGCCAACACTGCGGACTCCTTCCGGCTCAATGCATCAACAACTATATTCCCTCTACTAGGATGGTAGATGATCTTATGGTTGTAATCCTTCAGGAGGTCCATCCAATGTCTTTGTCTCATGTTCAACTCCCTCTGTAAGAAAATGTACTTTAAACTTTTGTGGTCAGTATAAATTTCAAAAGTTTGGCCAAACTGGTAATGACGCCATATCTTCAAGACAAAGATAATGGCTGCCAACTCTAGGTTATGATTAAGGTAGTTCTGCTCATGGGGTTTTAACTGTCTAGATCCATAAGCAACCACTCTACAATGTTGTATCAAGATACATCCCAAACCAACATGAGATGCATCGCGGTAAACCTGAAATCTTCCAGTGTTGTTGAGGAGGATCAACACCGATACAAAGGTAAGACGGTGCTTTAATTCTAGAAAACTTTCACCACACTTATAATCCCAGAGAAAAAGTACACTCTTCCGAGTGAGTCGAGTCAACGGACCAGCAATCTTAGAAAATCAATCAATGAATTGTTGGTAGTAACCTATCAAGCCAAGGAAACTATGTACCTCAGCTACATTGGTGGGTGGGTTTTAGTTGATCATCATTTTAACCTTGGCCAGATCCACGAAAACTCCTTCACTTGAAATCACATGACCAAGAGAGAAAACTCGATCCAACCAGAAGGAGTATTTACTAAGTTTAGCCAACAGTTGGTTCCAACAAAGTGTCTTTAACACTTCAGATAGGTGTACTACATGTTCCTCTGGGCTCTTGGAGCAAACTAGAATATCATCAATGAATACGATGAAATGATGATCCAGTGCATGCCGAAAAACCCTATTCATGAGATCCATAAAGGCAGCAGAGATATTAGTTAACCTAAATGGCATCACCTTGAACTCATACAGCCCGTATCTATACTGAAAGGTGGTCTTCAGAATATCTTCTTTGCCTCTCAGCTGATAGTATCTCGATCTGAGGTTGATCTTGGAGAAGACCGTGACTCCTTGCAACTGTTCGAAAATATCGTCGATATGAGGTAGAGGATATTTGCTCTTTATTTTTACTTGGTTGAGTTCTCGATAGTCTACGCATAGTCTAAGGGTGCCGTCATTCTTTTTCATAAATAATACTAGAGTGCCCCAAAGGGAGTGACTAGGGTGAATACAATTCTGGCCAAGAAGCTTGAAAAGCTAGTTTTCCAGTTCTACGAGCTCAGTATGACTCATACAATAGGTGGGTTTCGAAAATGGTTGGGTTCCAGGAAACAGTTTGATAGAATACTCTATCTCTCGTGGGGGAGATAATTCAAGTAATTTGACTAAAAAAACTCTCAAAAAGTTATAAACAATGATAATGAAATACACAGTAGGATCAACATCCATATTCAAGTTTATTCAATTGTTAGGGAGAAAAATAGATTTTATTTCTTTTTCGGAGTTCGCAATGTTACAATCTTACTTTCACAATTAATAATTGCCCTATAGTTTTCTAACTAATCAATTTCTAGAATAATGTCAAACTCTGATAATTTGAGAGAACTAAGTCTACAAATACTTCTATTTCTGAAGATTTTATCTTACAATTTTTATACACATAGCGAGCTTTTAGTAATCCTCTAGAGGAAGTCTCTACAACTAATATTTCTTTTAAAGTTTTAGGTCATCTAATTTACAAGTAAATGCATAAGAGATAAAAGAGTGGGCAGCACTTATATCAATCAAAATCCTGGTAAAAATATCATGAATAGAAAGCATACCCTGAATAAGGACAGAAGTAGGGAGGGCACTGGGTTCATCTAGGTGGTACACACGGCCCTGGGCTATAGATCTGGCCATGTCCTTCGGCCACTGAGGGTAGTCCTTTATAAGGTGTCAGGTGCTTCCACACCGATAGTAGGTGTGATTGATATGTCGACAGGGCAATTCACCATGCGAGCGACCACAATGCTGACATAGTTGGGAAGGTCGAGCAGGCTGTCCAACAGATGGAGGTAGAGTAGGGGGGAAGGGCAACTTGGGTTCGTTTATTAGGGTGGCTACTTACTTGGTTGGGCAATCTTCTTCTAGGTTGTTGGGTTGTTATTGTTGGGTACGGACTCGGGCAATGCATTGGTGTCTGGCCGAGATGAGGTCTTCGGTCAATTGAGCATGTTCTAGCACATCAGCATACAAGTTGGGTCTCAGCATTGCAAATTGATCTTAGATATTGGCACAAAGGCCTTTCAAAACTTCATAATTTTATGACTTTCATGGGGTGACCATTAGAGGAGCAAACCTAGACAGTTGGACAAATCAAGTTATATATTGGGCAACCATTAGATTTCCTTGGTGGAGATCCTGAAATTCCTCCTCCTTCTTCTCTTTGACATAGACTGGGAAAAAATTATCAAAGAACGCATTCATGAAAACTTCCCAGGTGGTAGGGGTAGGCAGGATTTCCTTCTTAAGTTGCCACCAGTGTTCTACTTCACCGGTAAGCATCAAGGCTGCTAGAGGGACTTTCTGTTCCTTGGTTAGGTCTAAGACAGAGAAAAGCTTCTCTATCATCAAGATCCAGCTGTTGCTACTAAAGGTTCAGGGCCACCTTCAAAGTGTGGTGGGTTAAGCTTCGTAAACTCTGCTATGTTGTGAGAGATAAACCTTTTAGTTATTCGATATTCTAGGGCAGGGTGCTGAGAAGGGTTGGCTTCTTCTGTCCTACGACTATGGTCAATCCTTAGATAGTTTGAAAGAGTTCGATAAACTCAACCCTAGTTGGATGGTCCTGGGCCTCGGGTTTTTCGGTACATTCTATGGAAGGTCTCCCTTGCATCATTCCTATGAAAAAAAAGAAGACATGAGTTAATGGTCTAGTTTTAGAAAAGATGACACATCTTTCTAGTTATCATAAAGATATTTCTACCTTCAACCTCAGTTATAAGGGATTTGGTTCGCATAACTGCTCTGATACCATCTGTGACATCCCTAATATAAATTAAGGTATAAGGGTGTAAGATATAGAAACAGATTACGAGTGGATGATAAAAATTGTATGCAATTGAGCAAATTATTATAATTCGTTACCAGAATATATGAGTTCCAATTACACATATATATAACTAAGGCCAGAAGTGGTAACAAAATACAAAAAATCAAAATATAAAAGGGCCACTTCTTTCATTATGCAATTGGACTCATCAGAATGCGAGACAAGTCATCCACTCAAGGTTAATAGATCTATAGAATCTTCACAGATTTCGAAAGGTAGGTTAGCAATTGGTTCTTCACTATTTTCCTCATCTAGGGGGGATAGAAAGGGTGAGTTTTATATACTTAGTAAGAAAAACAGAATTTAAATAACATCGTAAGGTTTTAAAATTGAATAATTATGTCATTAATACTTACTATCAGGTCTCATCAGGGTCCTTTCTTACTTTATGAAAATAATTTTATTTATTAAAGAAAACATTAGATCCATCATATCTCGTCACAATAATCAAATCAAAATCATACTTAACAACAGAGAAAAGCTAACAAATTATGAAATACTCATATTTTTGTGTCATGCTTTGTGAAGTTGTTCCGACTTTCATTGTAATACCCCACCCATCACTGTACTTAATAGATTTGGAAAACCCTATTTATTCGGGCCGTTGGCTACGTTAAACTTAATTAATTTACTCTACTTAATATTTATTGTATTTCACAATTTTGGTTTATTTTTATTTATTCTGCTTTATTTAATTTTAATTTAATTTATTTTAATTTATTTATTTTATTATTATTTAATTCTAATTCATTCAATTAATTATAAAAATTTGAGAGAAATTGGAAAAACGACAAATAAGGAAGAAAATCTCGCAAGAAAAATCCTGCGAGGAGACAGGTTACCTGGGCAGGTGCTGGGCACTGTGCAAGTGCGCATGCGTGCACAGTAGTCACGGGACGTTCGGATAACGTGCACATCCCTTCCGCACGCACAGGACCTACGCATAATGCGCACGTCATTTCTGCGAGCAGAATGCGGGATCAGCACCTACGCGTGTCCTGTCACGCACAAGTGCAGACAGGACACGCGTACTTGTCGGCGCCGTTCGAGTAGCAGGCTTGTGCGGTTAGGCCTTGTGTGCCTGGGGGCCTACGTGCGGCAAGAGGTCTGTGTGCCTATAGGCTACCCTATAGCGCGTCGGCCATGGCATTGCAACCTCAGGTAGTGCACCGCTGCTGTCTCGGGCGATGCACTGCCGCTGCCGGTGGAAGAGGCCCTCCTCTCTCGTTTTTTATGCCGAGCATCTTTTTCTCCTCTCTTTTCACCAAATTTTGCCACTTTGCACAAATTTGATGGTTCTAAAACTCTATAAATTGCCATTCCCCTTTCCTTCCTCTCCACACTTCCATTCTTTGATTTTTTAAGATTTAGAGAAAGAGAAATAGAGATATAGTAGTCTAGTGAGAGAAAAAGAGAAAGAAAGGAGAACAGTGAATGAGAAGACATCAAGGTTTCTGTAAGGAATCTAGTATTCCTTTTAACGTCTTAAGGAGTGTTTTTAGATAAACTAAATTAATATGATGATTGTGATTTTGCTTGTTTAGTATGTCTTTGTGTTCAGATAAGTTGAATTGTTCTTATTTTCAAACATGCTATGTGCATTGTAGACATTTGATGAATTTCATGTAATAATATAAAATGTAACCGGTATAATTGTCTAGCAAAAATAAAGAGTACAAGAAGAAAAGAAAAAGAAAAAAGTGAAATAAAGCCTAAATGGTCCAAAGTGTATCTGTATTGACATGCATATTGCATCAAGTGTCTCATTAGGATTTTTATCTCTGAAGGGTATCTATTCCCCTTCCCTTTCGGGGTATATGTTTTCCCCTCCCCTATCTAGTATGGAAAGACATAAGAGAACTGCTCCCAGTGGATGATAGTGTATCCTCTGACGAGAGTGGTATCACACTATCTGTAGGGGTCACTCGTGGCTAAGTAATGTCGTAACTATAGATATCTGTTATGGCCACTATGACTGGCATGGCTATGGTCGTAGATCGTACCATGGTTTGGCCAACCAAAAATGAGCCTGAGCAAATTGTCGTACCTGTATCTAATTTGATCATTCCACTTGGGTAGTTGAAATTCTATATCTGCCTTCAGAGATAAAAGTTGTAATGACTTCACGAAACATGAGACAAAAATCTGAGCATTTCATAATTTATTTAATTTTCTCTTTTATCTGGCATGACGTATGACTGATTGTTTATATTAACGTACTGTTTTCTTAATAAATAAATTGCTTTCATAATATGAGATAGGTATACAAAGCGATTAAATGGTAAGTTCTTATAATTAACTTTTGGAACCTTACAATGTTAATTCAATACTGTTTTCCTTACTGAGCATATAAAACTCACTTTTTCTATGCCCCCCCAGATGAGGAAGAAGGTAAGGAACCGCAGGCTGACCTACCCTTAGAAGTCTATGAGGATCCCTTGGAAGTTTATAAGGATCCTGTGGATCCACAAGTCTGAGTGCATGTATGTTCCTGCACGCTAATGAGTCTAATAATAAAATGAAAGTAGTGGCCTTTATGTTTTCATTTTTTTATAGCCACTTCAGTCCTCAATATATGTATGTATTGGAACTCATATATATTTTTGTAAGGGATTTGTAATAATTTTGTTCTGCTACATAAATTTTATCATGCACTCGTTATTCTATATCTGTATCTAACACTCATTTGCCTTAATTAGCACTTGGGATGTTATATCCATCTCTGAGGGCAGATATAGATTTCTGACTATCCATATAGAATGGTCAGATTAGATATATAACAGCAATTTGGTCAGACATATTTCTTGCTTACCAAATAATGGTACAATCTATGACTATGGTCATATCAACCACAGTGGTCCTATCAGATATTCTATAGTCATGGCAGTACTTAGGCAAAAGTGACCTCTAACAGATATTCACGTCACTGCTCTCATTAGAGGGTACGCCATCATCCATAGGGAGCGACCCTCTAACATTTTTCCAGACTAGATTGGGGAGGGGGAAATAGAAACCTCTCAGAGATAAAAAGCCTAACGAGGCACTTGATGCGTTATGTATGTCAATACAATTACATTTATTTTTTGAACCAATTCAAGCTCATTTCCTCTCTCTTTTTTTTGTATATTTTTCAGACAATTATCACCAGATTCATGTTACTTAATTAACATATAAATCATCAAGTGCCTATAAGATCACATAGCATGCTTGAAACCAAGATCAAATCACTTTATTGGAACTATTAAACATAGATCATGCCAAACACAAAATATAAACTTCATAATTTTGATTTTCTATAATGCTACTTAAGATGTTTAAGGAAATAATGAATTCTTTACAGAAACCTTGAAGTTTTTTTGTACCTTTCTTCTACTTCTCCTCTCTTTCTCTCTGCAGATCAATCATTCTCTCTTTAAACTTAAGGAGGAGGGTAGGGAATTCAAACCTGAACTTTATTTACGATTCATTATTTCTATCTCATTAGCTCTTATTTCATTTTGTATTTTAGCATATCCATTTATGCACTCAACCTATCCCTTTTTCTTATATCTATACCCCTTTTTTTCATTTTCATGGACAAATTTCACATATTTTCATATCTAGGATTTATATATACAACATATATTAATATCACGGGTGAATTTATTATTTTTCAGATATTTCGATTCAAAAAAAGTAAAGGATTAGAAACATGAAAAATAAGTATTGGGTTGCATTATATATATGAAAGAATATACAATAATGATGTATTTAGCGAATCAAATATTATGGTCTAATTCTAATAAGGAACCATTCTAATTTGTTGATAATATTAGTTGATAATTTTGTGAAAGATTCCTGTGAAAAGGTTTCATTAAATTAATTCATAATTCATGTCGAGTAGACCTTGTTGTTTTGTTGCGAGAATTCTTAATTCATGAGTTTTAGGGACGGACTTATGTCACAACAAATAGAGACTAAAGCAAGTGTTGGATTCAAAGTTGGTGTTAAAGATTATAAATTGACTTATTATACTCATGACTATCAAATCAAAGATACTTATATCTTGGTAGCATTCCGGGTAACTCTTCAACCTAGAGTTCCACCTGAGGAAGTAGGGGTCGTGGTAACTGTTGAATCTTCTACTAGTACATGGACAATTGCATGGACCGATGGGCTTACCAGCCTTCATCATTACAAAGGACGATGCTACGCCATCGAGCCCGTTGTTGGAGAAGAAAGTCAATTTATTGCTTCTGTAGCTTACCCCTTAGACCTTTTTTAAGAAGGTTTTGTTACTAACATGTTTACTTCCATTGTGGGTAATGTATTTGGATTCAAAACCTTGCGCATTCTACGTCTAGAGGATTTACGAATTCCTCCTACTTATATTAAAACTTTCCAGGGACCACCTCATGGTATCCAAGTTGAAAGAGATAAATTGAACAAGTATGATCGTCCCCTATTAGAATGTACTATTAAACCTAAATTGGGGTTATCCGCTAAAAACTACGGTAGAGTGATTTATGAATGTCTACGCGATGGACTTGATTTTACCAAAGATGATGAGAATGTGAACTCCCAACCATTTATGCGTTAGAGAGACCGTTTCTTATTTTGTGCCAAAACTATTTATAAAGCACAAGCTGAAACCAGTGAAATCAAAGGGCATTATTTGAATGCTACTGCAGGTACATGCGAAGAAATGATCAAAAGGTTGTATTTGCCAAAAAATTGGGAGTTCCTATCATAATGCATGACAACTTAACAGGGGAATTCACCACAAATAATAGCTTGGCTCATTATTGCCGAGATAATGGTCTACTTCTTCACATCCACCGCACAATGCATGCAATTATTGATAAACAGAAGAATCATGGTATGCACTTCCGTGTACTAGCTAAAGCCTTACATTTGTCTGGTGGGGATCATATTCACGCTGGGACCGTAGTAGGTAAACTTGAAGGAGAAAGAGACATAACTTTGGGCTTTATTGATTTACTACGTGATGAGTTTGCTGAAAAAGATAGAAGCCGTGATATCTTTTTCTGGATCGCGAATAGTGATTCGATTGATGATAAAAAAAAAAGAATTTTTGGTTCAGTTCTCCACCTCAACGGCAGAAAAAATGATTGATCAAATTCTATTGAGTGTGACTCATAGTGATCATTTATCAAAGAATGACTCTGGTTATTAAATAATTAAACAACCGAGAATAATTTACTTACGATACTTAGTTGACATTCATAAAAAGTATCTAATGAATTATGAGTTCAGTACATCATGTTTAGTAGAAAGATGAATATTCCTTGCTCATTATTAGACAATCACTTATTCACAAACTTCGTGTGGGGCTAATAGTTTTCATTTCCCGTCTCATGAAAAACCTTTTTCGCTCTGCTTAGCCCTATCCCCCTTTAGGGGTATTTTAGTGATAGGTTCTATAGGAATCAGACGATCCTATTTGGTTAAATACCTAGCGACAAACTCTTATGTTCCTTTCATTATAGTATTTCTGAACAAGTTCCTAGATAACAAGCCTAAAGGTTTTTTTTATTGATGATATTGATATTTATGTTAATGACAATATTAATGCTAGTGACAATATTGATACTAGTAATGATATTAATAATAGTGACGATATCGATCGTGAACTTGATACGGAGCTAGAGCTTCTAATTATGATGAATACGCTAACTATGGATATGATGTCGGAAATATACCGATTTTATATCACCGTTCAATTCGAATTAGCAAAAGCAATGTCTCCTTGTATAATATGGATTCCAAACATTCACGATCTGGATGTGAATGAGTCGAATTACTTATCCCTCCGTCTATTAATGAACTCTCTCCCCAGGGATTGTGAAAGATGTTTCAACTAGAAATATTCTTGTTATTGCTTCGATTCATATTCATAAAAAAATGGATCATGCTCTAATAGCCCTGAATAAATTAAATACATGCATTAAGATACGAAGGCTTCTTATTCCACAACAACGAAAGTACTTTTTCACTCTTTCATATACTAGGGATTTCACTTGGAAAAGAAACTATTCCATACTAAAGGATTCGAGTCCATAACCATGGAACCAGAATCGAATAAGCTTATTGGGTAAATCGTGACGTTTTTTCTATTTTTATTTTATTTCCTAATTACCTTGTTTTGCTTTCACATATTGAGTATGTGTCAAGTAAATAGAGTTTATTTAGGAATTTAAGATTTTTGCATGTTGATGTTATATGCGGGGATCAAAATGTTGGTCTTAAGTTTCGTATCAGGTAGCCTTCCTATGGGTTTTTGGTTGTCTGGGGGATTTTTACTTCTTGCAGGACTCTTGTGTCTTCAAGAAATACTTCCCTCGGTTATCCTTGCTCACATCACATTCTAGTCTATCTAAGAGTAGAAATTCTAACAATATTTTAGGATAATAAATTAAATGTGATAATAAAATGGAACGAGGTGAAGAAGTATAGTAATACTTCACCATATTAAGTAGCATTCATTCAAGAGTGAAGTGATATATATATATATATATCAATGTGCATCCATAATAATTAGATAATGCTCACTCAATAAATTAGCTGACAGTAGATTTCCAATACTAATACTTCCATAATGAAATATAAAAAGAAGCAAGCAAACGTACAAAAATCTAAAAATCTAATTCACTATTCTTTTGGTTTGTCAAAGAATTAGGATGAACAACAATTATTTTTGAGTTAGAGCTTGAAAAACCACTTACACACGTAAAGAATATAAAACTAAGGGCTCTGGTCTCTTGTCTTTCC
>NW_019014681.1:2407539-2417592 GCF_000150535.2 Carica papaya | reverse complement strand
TTTTGGGTTCTATGAAAAGGAAGGAAATAGGAAAAGTTTGGAGGGGGGTAAAAGCTAACTATGGATAGTGTATAGGAATAAGATGGTTCCCAAACTGTGGGATTATTAATTTCCGAGCCATTTTTTTTGCATATTAGTGAAAGATTTTGTAAATTTTATAGATATTCTTATTGAAGCATAAAAATTTTTGTACATGGGTTGCCACCTCCTTGGTACTTGTAAAGATACACGCCATACTTTTATTTCAAAAAAAAGTTAGAAGATTTGCTTGGACAAAAATACGTAAGTTATGTCGTCTGATGCATGATAAGTGTCAATGAACAACTGTTAGTTTGGTGAAGTACTGATCTGATCTATCTATTATTGTGCCTTTGGATGCAGCCCATGCTCTCTGCTAAGCTGCTCCTGAAGGGTATGTAAGTATCATATTGTGAGTTATGCCAGCGGCCAGGTTGTATTATATATCTTTGCCGCTCCTTAAAGGATATGTAAGAATTGTTATATTGGAAGTTATTCAGCAGCAAGTGATTTGCTTTCAGCAACGAATATGATAGTGTCGTGAAAACAAGCACACAATCTCTGTTATCATATAGGCCACACATTGCTTTTTCTTCCTGTATAATGCATAACTCTTGTTAAACTGACATTGGTTTGGTTCAATTCTGCATATTGTTTTCATTGATGATCCCTTGGTTTTTTTTCCCTATTGTGGTAACGTACCTTTACAGACGCCTTTAAAGCTTCGATCTGCCATCAAAGGTAGCCGTGAGAAACAGGGGTTATCACCAAGAAAGTTAAATGTGACATGGGCTCCAGATGTATATGATCCTCCACCAAAAACAATCTTGTCTTATGCCAAAAAAAAAAAGCAGCAGAAATCCAAGAAGAAAGACAAGGACAACTACAAGAAGAATGGGAAAAAAGGTCAGAGGAGTGGTAGTTCCTCTCGAGGCGGTGCAGGTGGCAAAGATGGTCGTGGGGGTAGTAAAGACAGTCGTGGGGGTGGCAAAGAGAAAGACAGAGACAAAAAACAGCACTGTAGAAATGGACAGGATAGATTTATTGACACTGGTAATGATAAATTTGAAGTGGGTAGCCCAGACTCCTACTGTGGGGGGAACTTCCTTATTAATTCACTCACCAAGGTGCACTACAAAGTTGCAGAGGCTGTATAAGGTAAATTAATTTCCGATTGTGAATAAATAATTTGGAAAGACTTGTAGCTGTGGAAGCTTTACGCGTTGTTCCTACTATTTATAAAGTAACTTTGATGCGTGTATTTGTAAAGATTGCCTTTCTGCTTCACTGTAAATTTAATTATACACTAGAAATTTTGTATTTCTTTGATTAGTGATTACCTGCTACTTCACTGCCGTCTTAGTATTACCTGCATATTTGTAGTACTTTTTACAACGCTACATAAAGTATTCTGCTTATTCCTGTGCATGTTTTATGCATTAATCACATCCAAGCAGAAATCCTCAAGTTATTCATTTTGAATGTTTTTCTCATGTTGCAGTACCTGCTAGTTAAAACCAGAAGAGTAGTCAAGCTCGAGTTCAAAATAGTTCCTTTTTCTTACGTCTTGCTACTGTGATCTTTTCTCTTATTTCAGAAGTTAGGATCTTATTAGCTTTTCTCTTTTAACCAGGCTTGAGGGACGTTAGGAGTTTTAGAAGTGTTGGTATCTGGTTAAAAGCAAGTTCTTCCTTTTTCTTTAATAATTTAAAGCAGTTGCTCAGAAAAGAAACTCTCTTGAGATTGATGCTTCTCTCCTATCTTCTAGTTGTCCAGTCCTTTGAAATGAAAGAAACTAAAACCATGGATGAAGCTGTTTTTTCTTGTCGGATCAAAGAAGACCTAGAAAATCTCAATTCAACTATACGTTCATATCACTAATGGCAGGAAGAGTTTTTAACTATCTAGAAAGTTTTGTTTGAAGAAAATGCTACTTCCTCTTGCCCGACCACCAAGAACAAATTATCGCCCAATCCTTTTAAGGAAGAACTGCTTATGAACAAAAGCAAATGAAGCTCTAGCTCGGCAGTTGCTTGCATCTTAGATAAAAAGCTCACTCCAACATGCACTATATGATACCAAAACTTTAGGGAACTAAATTACTTGTATACTCAAGTCAACCTTTTTATTTTGCCTAGGCATGAGTGCTTTCCTTTTCTACATTTGGTATATTCTCTCTCTAAGATAGAAGGTCTTTCCTCAATTTCCCATTTGTAAGTTGTTTCATAGTTAATGAGCAAGAAGAGGTTTAGGAAGTTGATTCAAGCAAGAAGAGGTTTAGGAAGTTGATTCAAGCAAGAAAGGAAATCTATTAACATGGTGGCAATAGGGCTACTATTCTTATCGAGAAAGAAGAGTTTTTTCTTTTTAAATAAATCGAGAAAGAAGAGTTCATGATCAATCAGTTTGGACACTCAGCATTTCAAACAAACTCATTGTTGAGTCGTCCTATAGATATTTAGCTAAGAAAGATCCCAATGAGAGCAATTTTCTTTACCGAGAAATTTGGAAGGTGAAGACCCCTTCTAGAGTAGCTTTCTTCGCTTAAGGTCATGTGTACATATTGACCATTGATAAGCAAAAAAGTAGAGGAAATATTATGGTAAATTGGTGTCGTTTATATACAAGGTGGAGGAAACTTGCAACCATTTGCTATTTTGGTGTTCCGTTGCGCATAGCTTATGGTCTATGACATGGGATTCATGACTTTAATTGGGTTATGACAGGCATAGTAAGGGATAAATTATAGGCATGGAATGGATTGATTGAGCGGAAAAAAATGTTTGGGGCTTGTTCCACTATTCATCTTTTTGGTTGTGTTGAAAGAAAGAAATAAAAGAATTTTTAAAAGAAAGAGAGTATTGATGAAATTTAAGAGAGATGGTTTCAGATCCTTGATTTTTTAGATATGGGGTCAACCATTGTACTGCATGAAGAATTTATGAGAATTAATTGATATTTTTATCTGACTTGTAAATAATTTTGCATATGAATTTGTAACCCCTTAGTATCTATATTTAATAATATATGTTATACTTGTTATTTCAAGAAAGAGAGACAGAAAAAGAAGAGTTCACAGCTACCAAGACTGAGTCAGACTATAAGAGTTACCTTACCGCCAACACTAGTAGGTAGTGCTTAAATTTTTTTACTAGTTTAGTTTCCATTTTTCACTTGCAGATGGGCTCTCAAGACAAGGGATTGAAGGACATAGCTCTTAAGATAAGGCTAAAGTCCTAACAAGCTTTCCCTACCACATAACACATCTAACTGAGTTAGAAATCAAACATTACAAACGTGGCTTGGAACTCTCATTTTATTTTTATTTTTTTTTGAAATAAAAAGAAATCATTTTCAAGGTACTAAAGGGATACCACTCAATAAACAATTATTACAGCTCAATCAAATGATCTAAAACTATCCCTAAATCCTTAAAATCCTAAATGTCATGTCTCAAGAATAAAAAATAAAAAATATAAAACCATAATGTCATCTCATTTTATCTTTTTCCTCGTTCCTATTTGATTACTGATTAGTTATTGCTTCACCTTCGTCTTAACATGTTATTGTTACTATTTTGTATTTCTATTCTTGTATTATGTTGGTACTTTTTCTAATGCTTCTAAATGTTTTTTTTGTCACAGCAAATAGTTAGATAGAACTAGAAGAAAAGTCAAACTCCTTTCTCTCAAGTCTTGCCGTATTGATCTTTCCTCTTATTTTAAAAGCTAGGATTAGACATAATTTTCTGTGAAACAGGCGTAAGGGAAAGCTTAGTTTCAGAAGAATGTCTCGCAAAAGCAATTTTTTTTTTACAAATAATATTAGATCAATTGTCTAGGGAAAAAGCACTTAACATTGATGCTTCGTTCTTATCTTTCAACTAGCCTTTTTACAGGATGAATTAGTAGCTATGGAAGGAGCTTTTTTCCCTCGCCAGGTCAACGAAGATGAGGAAAGAACTTCAAACAAGTTACCCAACAAATGTTTTCTTTCAATGGTGCATCGAGGAAGCATGCTAGAACGAGAATTTAAGTTCACAACTATAAAAAATAATAAATTGTCCGAATTATTATTAAAATCTAGTTAATGGATTGATGATCAATTAGGTTTCTTTGTTTCCTTCATGATTTTCCCATCAAATTGTTAAAATTGAAATTGAAATTATATGATTTATTATTAATATTAATCCATATAAAAGAATTTAATACTTGAATTTTATTAAAAATGATTAAGTTAGATTAAGTCTTATTTATATTTACATTAGTTATATAATTTGGTCGACTGTTATCAAACCCGTCGGCCTTGACTCTTAATTCAAATTTAATAACCGTGCTTGCCTATAACCTGACAATTTATAATTTGACCATTTATCTCATAAAGAAACAATTCATCCGCATACATAAGTGATTTTTGTGTCTATATCACATCCCTGATTTTGCTCGTGCAAAATTTCCTGTAAGAGACTTTGCAGAGGGCAAAATGAGCTAGATCTAAAAAGCAAGAGGATATTTGTTACAGATTCTGACACAAAAGCACAAGCCTATAACTAGATCAGAAGTGCTTTAGATATATCGGGAATAATTGGGAGTAATCAGGAATGCATTTAGCACTGGAGTATTGTTACTCGTGTGTTCACAAAGAAAAAATTCTATGTTGTGTATTCTGCATTTATTTTGACATAGTCATAGCTCAAATCACAGCCCCATGCCTGGCCACTAGCTGGCCCTTCACCTGTTCCGTAGAAACAAAGCAATCAAATAAGTAAAAGATAACAAGGTTTGAGAAACTCAGTACACAGAATAATCTCTTACTGATGTTCACGATTAATTAAAGTTAGCAGTAGAAAGGATGGTGCTAAAATATTATTGTATCATTTTATTATTACTTGGTGAGAAAGATGATCTCATTCTTCACATTTTCATTTCTCATGCATGCATAAAGACTTAGTTGTTTGCTCTGAGTCACTGGAAACCTACCTATGGATATGTGTACAACAACAGTTCCATGAGTCTCTCCAGCTTGTTTGAGATAGTCACTAGCTGCAGCCCTGAAATCATCTCTTGTTATTATTAGAAAAACATGTGGGAAATCTAGTGAGGTATGGAAAACGTGTGTATGGCATATAAAAGTTATCTATCACACCTGTCAAATGGAAGGGGTTGCCCACCATTCATGAGCAAGACATCTCCAAGTGATATTTGGAGCTTGTTAATGTCGAATGAAATCCCTGCATAGCCAGCAGCAGCAGCTAAGCGACCCCAATTCGGATCTCTGCCATATACCGCAGCCTGATGCCACAATAGAAATTAGGCAGAGGAAAAAGTCAATTGCAAGTATCAAAATGGGCATTTAAATTCCAGTTTCATGCCTTGACAAGTGATGAAGAAGCCACAGAGCGAGCAATTTTTGCTGCATCAGTTTCAGTATTAGCACCAGTCACTGTGACCTGCAACATTTTACGTCCCTCATATAAAAATGAATAAAGGAACTTGACTCAAATTCCAGCTTAATCAAAACCTGCATTAAGTAAAATCAAGTAACTCATATAAAACTCAGGGATTCACGTTCATTTCTCAATTAGGAAAGAAAATTCGAGGGCTGTAGATAATCTAATTTAGAAATTAAGATACAAATTAGAACCCGATTATACAGATGCAGAAACTAAGATAGAAAAATAGACAGCCCTGACTGCATTGAAAATTAAAGACTTCTCGGAGCGAAAACCACAATAGGAGCAATTCAATGGACAGATTTCATATATGAATCAGTACTTCTGCAGATGGATGTATTGACACCTTTCACATGGTCTACAAATAATTTTTTTATATTTACTCTGACTCCATCACAACAGCAGTCCTGATGGACCACAAATGGTTGCATTCTGCAGTCAGAGATGCACAAACATAACACACGAATTTGTCCCTTCCTACCACTCAGCAAAATGCAGACACACGAAAACATAAAAGAAAATAAATCTAGTTGTCAGAGATGTATGAATCTTGACACCTCACATTTTGATAATAAGGGTAGTAGTGATACATGGTTCAATTACAAGAACAGTCCTGATATAGTGGCTAAATTCTTTGGACAAAGTGGCAAGTGGCAGAGATCCAAGACATAATCTTGGCTATGTACCAAAGATCTTCCTTTATCACCTGGTAAACAAAACTATAGAAAGACCAAAGAGAATCAGCTTCAAAATACTTTAGCACAAGATGCAAACCTCAATTAGACATGTTGCTCCTTCTCCATCCCAAGCAATTGATTTGGCAAGGCCTTGCATTACCTGCAAATAGAGACAAATTTAGTCCTTGAATAAATTCATCATAAGGCCATTACCATGGAGATCAGAAAATCAAATGGCAGACAAGCCTACCACATCAAGACAGGCTTGAAGTTGTGTTGCCTCATAACAGTTCATAGATTTGATCAAGGGTGACCCAGATAACCCACTGGCCAGAGCAATGACGGTATCATTGGTACTAGTATCTCCATCTACCTATAGAAACATCATATCTGAATCAGCCAAACATAACTCCGCTTACATGCACATGGCGGAAATGATTAATGTATCTAGGTCTAGATACATAATAAAGAGAGTTGGAGATGCTACCGATTGGTTCAAATATACATCTTCCTGTTAAAAGACTAAAATACCAGTTAGTCACAAATAGATTCCAAGTTCTATCCTTCGAGGTATGTTCCAGGGGGCTGAGGAAGATCACTATTTATACATGTTGCTTATTCATTTTGAGGCATGATATATGGAAATTTAAACCAGCTCTAGGGTCTAAGGACATTCTCAAGCTATTTAAGGTTAAAGGGATAAATATACTCTTATAATCAATCTGTATTATAACTTGCTTATATCACTATTCTTTTTTGTATCATTAGGGTTATACAACCTTAAGGCTTTGTAAGACTACAAATCTACATCTAATGTCTTGTAAGGTCATAAATAATATTCATGTGACTAGTAAAATCACCATTGAATATTTTTCAACGTGACTCAGTACTTCAATGACCTATGGCGGAATTTGCAGAAACTCAACTTGTACGAGGAACAAAGGTGGAGCTGTCTGGAGACAGGCTCCAGTACCGGCAAATCATGGAGAAGAAGAGGCTGTATAAATTTCTTCTCGGCCTCAAACAAAGAATTGAATGACGTTTGGGGGAGGATTCTGGGAACCAGACCAATTCCCAGTATCTGTGAGGCCTTTGCCGAAGTAAGTATGGAGGAAAGCTGATAAAAGGTAATGCTCGGGAACCCGTTGCCAGTCTTGGCTCCAGAAAAGTCAGCGCTTTCTATTCAGGAGTCGCACATAATGTCGCGGTAAAAGAAGCAGAAAAGGGGGAAGCTTTCGTGCAAGCATTGCAAGAACTCCAGCCACTCAAAGGAGACCTGCTATAAAATCTATGACCGACTAGTACAAGGAAATAAAAACTAGAACCTAGGAGAAAGAGAGAGACGAGGAAATCTGGAGAGAGAAATCAGGGAGAATGTGGCTGTTTCAATGGATTTGGATGCTAAGGAAAAATAGATGAACAAAAGACAGTATTCAGTAATAAGCAGTTGGAATATTTAAATAACTTAATGAGTGCCCATCAACTTAGACTAGTGATAGGTATTGGATCTACTTCTCATTCAGGTAAACCTAACTAATACCCCATTTAATTTTCAAAGTTCAATTAACGTATGGATTATTAACTCTGGAGTTTCAAATTATATAATTGGTAACCTGAAATTGTTCAATACATATGAACCATGTCAAGAAAGAACCTCTATTAAAATTGCAAACCGGGCCTTTATCAAGGGTAGTTGGAAACTCATTGTATGTTTATCTAAAATTATAGAATCAAACCCTAAGTTCTATGTTCGTGAACTAAGTTGTAATTTATCGTTAACAAGCAAATTGACCCAAATATTGAGAGTTCGTGCTAAATTTGATTCCATTGTGGTTAACGTTCGGGAACTATATTCAGGAAGACAATTGTCAATGCTGAGATCCCCTCAGGGCTCTATATCCTTAAAAGTAATTATTCTCAAGAATCTCCTTTCTTCGAACTCTCCTGTTTTAGCTCTTGTAATGATAGTGCAACAATGTTATAACATTATAAATTAGGACATCCAGTTACTTACAAAGACTGTTTTCCTCATTATTCACCAATAAAAATTCTAAGGATCTTATGTGCCATATATGTCAACTTGCAAAGCACACATGAAATACATATCAGATACAACCATACAAAAAGTCAAACCTTTTTCTTTGATAGATAGTGATGTATGGAGACCATCAAGAATGAAAAACATTACTGGGAGTAGATATATTTCTTCTGTTTGTAGATGATCATATTAAAGTTACCTGGGTATACGTGATGAGAAAACATTCGAGAGTTGGGGAAATATTTCAAAAGTTCAATAATACGATTTAAATCCAATTTCGAACTAAAATTCAGATCCTTAGAACAGATAATAGCAATGAATACTTCAAATTTACTCTCAAAAGTTATCTTGAAAAGCTAAGACATTATACATTGAAGTTCGTGCGTTAATACAAAATGGGGTAGTGAAAGAAAGAATCGCCACATCCTTGAGATTGCCAGATCACTTAATTTTCAGCAGATGTACCGAATCATTTCTGGAGGGAAGGAAGCCATACTTACTGCCACCTATCTTACCAATAGAATGTCATTCTGACTATTAAAATTCCTAACTCCAGTCCAGAAGCTACTCCAACCTACTCTCATAATAGAACCATTGTCGAAAATTCCATCAAAAATCTTTGGATACAGTGCATTTGTTCATATTTATCCACAACACTGCAGTAACTTGGATCCAAGATCAGTACATCTTTTTAGGGTACATCCCGCACCAAAGAGGAAACAAATGCTACTAACCTAAAACCAACAGTTTTAAACTTCAGTAGATGTAACATTCTTTGAACAATAACCATTTTTTTCTCAATCAGACATTCAGGGGCAAAGAAACCAAGAAGAATCTCATATTTTGGATTACTGGGAACAAATGGGGTAACATGACCAACCTATAGAGCCATACAACATCTTTCAGGGAAGTCTTATTCCAGCACTTTGAACAAGTTTCTAAACCTGAATCATGGATTCCATAACATGCACCTACCTTGGAAACTTCCCAAGAGAATCCATCAAATCGTAATGGAGAGATCATTGTTTACTCCAGAAAAAAGAAAAAAGGGAGATATATAGTGCAGCAACTCCTGAGCATAGCCAAGATTCCTTGCTGAATAAGGGTTCTAATTCACAATTAGAGCATACTGAAAGTGAAACAATCAGAGATGATCATCCAATTGCACTAAGGAAAGGGGTAAGAACTTGTATGAATCATCCATTATGCAATTTAATATGCAAAATTATCACCTCAATTCAGGCGTTTCTTCAACCCTGGACAACACTCATGTCCCTAAGATAATTCATGAAGTTATGAGTTATTCCAGATTGGAAGATGGTTGTATTGGAAAAAATGATAGCCCTAAAGAAAGATAACACTTGAGAACTAGCAAATTACCAGATAGAAGACAAACAGTAGGATGCAGATGGGTATTTATAGTGAAGTATAAAGCAGATAGGAAAATTGACAGGCTGAAGGCTCGATTGGTTACAAAGACACAATTATCTGGCATTTATTACCAGGAGGACATTTGCTCCAGTTACTAAACTAAAAACAACCTGGGTATCCGGCAGCAAATCTCGATTGGCCACTTTACAACTAAATGTAAAGAATGTTTTCTTCAACATTGAACTTACAGAAGAAATATAAATTGATATCCCCCCCGGACTTTGAAACTCAAGTTAATATGAATAAAGACTACAAGTTGAAAAAGTCTCTATATGGTGTAAAGCAATCTCCTAGACCGTAGTTTGTTAGATTCAATAAAGCAGTTAAAAAACATGGATACACAGTGTCAGACAGATCACATATTATATGTGAAACACTCCCAGGTGTGAAAGATTGCAACACTTATTATCTATATGGATGATGTAGTAATAACAGTG
>NW_019014681.1:2356447-2388830 GCF_000150535.2 Carica papaya | reverse complement strand
TACATGTAAATTATAGTCACGGCCATACGTCGCCAAGGTGACCTCTACAATCATATCACGTCACCACTCTCATCAGAGGTCGCTGTCGTCCACAGAAAATGGTCCTCTCACATCTTTTTAGACCAGATAGGGAGAGAAACAAAATCCCTCAGAGATAAAAAGCTAATAGATTATGTTAATTTAAATATTATGCATGTGAACCTCAATATTCATTATGTATGTTTGTTAAATAACATCATGCTTCTTAGCCATCTCTTATCATGCCATCATACCCATTATGTTAATTATTTGCTTGTTAGAACGATGCAAATCATGCAATATTATGAAATATTCATGTAAATATATTTAAATCATAGTAATAATTAAACATGTAATAAGTCATCCCATAGTCATGCAATATTCCTTTTACTAATATAGAAATACTACTTAGAATGTGCAAAATAAATGCCAAGTTTCCTTACCGAAAGCTTGAAGTTTTTCTTACGCTCGTCTTTCTTCTATTCTTTCTTTTTTTCTCTCTCTAGAATTGTTTTGGTGAATGAAAAATGAAGAAGTGATGAAGAAGTGGTAAAAAAGGTCCCTATTTATAGAAAAATGGAACCTTTAAATTTCTGTCAAATGGCATGAATCTGTGAGGAAAGAGGGAGGGAAAAATAGATTGACGCGACGTGATAACTAACAGATGTGACTGATGGATGGTTGATGAGATGACGGTAGTATAAAAATCAAAGGCATGCCGACCGACACACGGCGCACGCCTCCCAAATGGCAGCAGTGTGCATCGTCCAAGCCTGCCGCATGCATAGGCATGCAGAGCCATGCATTATCTATGAGCGATGCGATGTACATGTAGACTGTGCACCTCACACACTGTGCGAATAAGATGTGGGCATAGATGCACGTCTTGCATTGGTCACGCGTGTGTGCGGGGCCCGTGCGGGGAGCGTGGGGAAATTCTTTGTCGTTTCTTCTTTATTTTTTTTTCAAAATTTAAAAATTAGTTAAAATAAAATAAACAATAAGTATACAAAACAAATTTTAAAATTTTAAACCCAATTTCATAGGAAAATTAAAACATAAATTTAAAGAATTAATGGTCTTAGGGCCTGAATAAATAAAGTTTTACAACAAATTAAGCGCAAAGGTTTTCAGGGTGTTATATTCCCCCCACCTTTAAAAATTTTGTCATCCAAATTTGTTACATATAGTTGAGGAAATTTCTCTCGCATTTCTTTTTTTAGTTCCCACGTCGTCTTTTCTAGAGCGTGGTGTTGCCATTGTGCTTTCACTATTGGGATCTTTTTGTTGCACAAGAGTTTATTAATTTAATCGAGGATTTTAATAGAAAACTCCTCATAAGTCATGTCCGCTTGAACCTGTATTTCTTGGTGTGGAATAATGTGAGAATGGTCAGGGTGGTAGCTTTTAAGTAAGGAGACATGAAAAATATCATTCAAACACGCAAACTCTGCAGGTAGAGTAAGGTGGTATGCCATGGGTCCGATATGCTCCACGATCATAAAAAGGTCCCACAAACCGAGGACTCAACTTTTCCTTCTTACAAATTACATTTTACCTTCATAAAAAAAGACCTTGAGGAAGACATGATTGCCAACTGCAAACTCCAATGGTCTCCTACGGTTGTCAGCGTAGCTCTTTTGACGACTCTGAGCTGTGGTGAGGTTCTTGTTCTAGTAAGTCGGGGAATGATACCATATAGGACTTCATATGAAGCCATGCCGATACTAGAATGATAACTATTGTTATAAGCAAATTCATATAAAGGAAGATATTCATACCAGTTGTCACCAAAGTCAAGAACACAAACGCGCAACATATTTTTTAGTGTCTAGATGGTACACTCAGACTGACCATCAGTTTAAGGGTGATAGGCAGTACTAAAGTACAATCCCAAACCAAGGGCTTCCTGAAAACTATCCTAGAAATGGGAGGTGAATCAGAGGTCTTTATCTGAAATGATAGAAGAGGGAATGTCGTGGAGTCGAACAATCTCTTCGACCTACAAGCGGGCTAAGTTGCTGGTGGAGTCTGTTGTTCTGATAGGCAAGAAATGGGCAGTCTTAGTCAACTTGTCTACAATGACCTATATTACATTGCGACCATAACTAGTTTTGGGCAAACTGGTGACAAAGTTAATGGCCACATGCTCCCACTTCCGTTCTAGAATAGGGAGGCCTTGTAATAAATCACTGGGTCTCTAATGCTTGACTTTACTTTGCTGACAAGTAAGACATCGGGAGATATAGTTAATAATATCTTTCTTCATTCTAGGCCACCAGTATTAACACCTCAAGTCTTAGTACATTTTGGTACTATTGGGGGATGAATGGACAACTTGCATGCATAAGTAACCTTAAGAACATATGTCCTGACTGCGGCAGAAACCCAAATAGGATATCTGAATCAACATACATCATCATCAGTGAGCTTAAAATCAGGAAACTCATTAAAAGTAAACTTACTTAGGTTCTAAGTTATCTCAGGGTCGATGGATTGAACTTTCTAAATCTTAATGAAAAGATTAGGTAAGGCTTGAATTTGGGAAGGTATGCACCATTTCCATAATGATTAAGGCAGAACGCCTACATTGCATCAACTAGCTTCTAACTAGAAGCCATCATCTACGCCAACATAGCAGATTTCTTTTGACTCAAGGCATCAACAACTACAATACCCTTACCGAGGTGGTAGAGGATCTTACAGTCATATTCTTTCAGGAGGTATATCCAACGCCTCTGCCTCATGTTTAGTTTTCTCTGAGAAAATAAATATTTTAAAATTTTATGGTCAGTATAAATTTCAAATGTCTTGTTATAAAGATAGTGGCACCATATCTTCAGGGTAAAGATGATGGTAGCCAGCTTCAGGTCATGTGTAGGGTAATTACACTCATTGCGTTTTAACTATCTAGATCCATAAACGAATACCTGATCGTATTGCATCAAAATACATCCCAAACCTACGTGAGATGCATAACAGAAAACCTAAAATCGTCTAGTACCATCAAAGAGGATCAATACTGGATTAGAGTTGAGGCGATACTTCAGTTTAACAAAACTATCTTCACATTCCTCATCCCAAACAAAGGCTACACCTTTCCTAGTGAGGTGGGTAAATGGAGTTACAATCTTGGAGAACCCATTGATAAATCGCTGGTAATTGCCTGCCAAACCTAGAAAACTACGTACCTCAGCTACATTGGTTGGTTGGCTCTAATTAATTGTAGCTTCGAATTTGAAAGGATCAATAGAGACTCCTTCGCCAAAAATCACATGACCAAGAAAAGAGACTCGGTCTAGCTAAAATAAACACTTACTAAATTTTACATACAAGTGATTTCGATGGAGGGTCTCTAATGCTGAGGACAAATGGTTTGCATGTTCTTCGCAGTTCTTCGAGTACACTAGGATGTTATTAATGAACGTGATGACGTATTGATCAAGTGCATGTCGGAACACCCTGTTCATAAGATCCGTGAGAGTAGCAAGGGCATTAGTCAATCCAGAAGGCATAACCTTGAATTCAAACTGACCGTACCGACATCAAAAGGTTATTTTGGAAATATCTTCTTCCTTTACTCTCAACTGATAATACCCTGATCTAATATCAATCTTTGAAAAAATTGTAACACTTTGTAACTGATCAAAGAGATTATCAATACGGGGCAATGGGTACTTACTTTTTACCGCTATCTGGTTGAACTCTTTATAGCCGATACATAGCTAAAGAGAACCATCTTTCTTCTTTACTAACAACACCGAGGGACCCCAAAGAGAATGGCTGGAGTGAATGAACCTTTTTCGAAGAAGCTTAGAGAGCTGGTGCTCAAGTTTAGCAAGTTCGGTGTGACTCATGCGATAAACGAACTTCAAAATTAATTGAGTCCCTAAGAGTAAATCAATGAAAAATTCTATCTCCCAAGGGGGAGGTAGTCCTAGTAGCTCTCTGACGTTCGGAACGTTACAAACTACAGGGATTATAAAAACTACAGAATTAGTATCCATATTCTTGTTCACTTAAAGGTTAGAAAAATAAACAAGACCCATGCATATAAGATTTTTTTAAGTTAGTATTTTACGAGACAAACTTTCATTTCATTTTTACAGAGGGAAGGGTTACAATTTTATTTTCATATTTAATAATTGCCTTATATTTCTCTAATTAATTGATACTTAAAATAATATCAAATTCTGAAAAATCTAAAAGTATGAGGTCTACTAGCAGTTCAGCTCTTGAGGCTTTTATCTTACAATTTTTATATACATAGTGAATTTCTAAAAGTGCTCTAGAAGGAGTTTCCATTGCTAATATTTCATTCAAAAGTTTAGGCTTAATGTCTAATTTATAAGCAAAAGAACAAGAAATAAAAGAGTGGGTAGCAACTGTATCAATCAAGGCTCGGATATCAGTATCATGGATAAAAAGCATACCCTTGATAACAACAGGAGTGGTAGGGGCACCAGGCTCATTGAGATGGTAGACACGTCCTTGTGTTACAGGTCTAGCCACGTCCTTTGGTCACAAATCGCCTCTAATGAGGCCCTTCCCAATTCCCGTTTCGTGTAATTTTTCCACCGTTATGATAACCGTTTTCCTGCCTATAGGTTGACTGAAGCAAAATACCCAAACACAACGTGAGACAGGGGAGCCACCACACCGAAGAGCCCTGCCGCCGGTGAGTTTTGATTTTTCATTTTTTTCAGCCCACCGAAGCCTTTTAGCGTGTGTTCTCGCAGGAATCGTTGTAAAATCAACCGAATTCGACCAAAAACGGCCAAAAACGGTCGACTCGAGGTGGACCGCCGCCACGAGCAGCGACGCTGTCGCCGGAGCACGGCGGAGCCGCCGTGCCGGATTTTTAAAATTGGCCGGGTAGGCCTTAAAACTTATTTTTGGGTTTATTTGGGATATTTGTAGGTACCGTAAGCGCGTTTCAGTTTTCAAAAAAAAATTCAGGGAATGCAGGGACCACCTGTAGGCGTAGTAAACCATTTAGCTTTTAGGTGTCAAATCAAGGAAGGACCCCTAACCCTATTTCCTATCATAGATTTAAAGTTTGAATAAATAATAATACAGTCTTTTGTACAAATTAAATAAATGTGCATAATTAATTACGGATTGCTAATGGAGCCCGAATCGGACATTGTTCTCTATTGATTTTTGTTGATTTATTTTATAGTCTAAAAGCATGATGGTATCTAGTTTATATATTTTATGGTTTAAATGCATGTATTACTGCTTTACTTGACTACTGCTTGATTTTGGGATTTAAGATATGATTGCATTACCGGATGCTTGTTCATTTGCTTATGTGATTATGTTTAATTTAGTAACGGGGACTAAAGAAAAACAGGAAAATAGTGTGATTAAATAAACATATAAGACGACAACCTCACTAGATATCCTAGGAGATGGTGGACGGACTAGGTTCATAAGGAGCTCTACTGTGAACGTTGTCTCATACCGGACGGGGTATGGAGACTTGGTCATTTGGCGCTCATACCAGATGGGGTATGGGGATGACCCGCTTCATCCTCATACCGGACGGGGTATGGGGACGGCTCTGTAATTAAGATTGTTAAGGGAAATGGTTCACGTGTAGCAGAGACACCCCTATGGATCCCCATGGAAACTAGTAGGCTGGTAAAATAAGAAATGGTTATGATTTAGTTTATTGTTAATGAATGTGAATTTATTATGTGTTCTATGTTGCTGATCGTGCATGAAGTTATGATCTGTATGATATTATTGCTTCTATAGTTTGTTTTTATAAATTCAACAATGGTAAGTGAATGGTAAATGATTTTATGATTGATAAACGAATTTGCTAAATTTAGTACTCCATTAGTTGTTTTGATTTTCTACCAACTTTTGCTTCTGTGCTGGTGATATAATGTGATCTCCTTACTAGGCTAGTATAGCTCATCCTTTATTTAACCATTTCAAATCAAGAGGACCTGGTTTCCGAGCCCGATCTGCAAGAAGATTGCGAGTAGATGCTAGATACTTTATATTTTCCTTCACTTTTCTCATTTCTCGTGTTTCTTTCAGAGAATTCATTCTGTAATATTTGTTTAGTACTTTTAAGTTATTATGTAAGGGATGTAAAGCTTAACCTTTTATTTCGCTTCCGCACTTAAATTATTATATATTTTCTTTTGGATTTTCGGGCCCGTTGCACTATTCATGATACTTTTGCCAAGGCTTTGATCGATACATGTACTACTCACTCTTTTATTTCATGTGCATTTGCTTGTAAACTTGATATTAGGCCAAAACCTTTAGCGAAAATATTAACGGTAGAGTCTTAGATATGCTAACGTTTTTCCTAAAGGAAAAATTATAGTGATATCAATAATTCATAAATTTTAATTATATATTATAAATATACTTGAGGCCTCACTGTGAGCATTATTTTATTTTTACAGTTCGCACTTCACTGTATTCTCTTGCATTTGGAATGACAACTTTTGATGGGTTGAATTTTGCAGAGTGGTATGAAAGGGTCCAATTCTCATTGGATTTAGTGGATCTTGACTTGACTTTAATAATTAAAAAAATTCTTGAAGCTACTGATGATAGTACTTTGGAGCAAATGGAATAATTGAAAGCTTGGACAAGGTTAAACAAACTCAAACTTATGTTATGAGAATGACCATTGCCACCAACATCAAATTTCCTTCCCTTAAACTGAGATAGCTCAAAAAATTTGAAATATATGGAGGAGCATTTCAAACGCACCGATAAATCTCTTGCAGGCACGTTGATTGCTGAATTTACCATAATAAAATATGATGGTCAAAAAGGAATTCAACAATATATTTTGAACATGGCTGAAAAGGCTACAATACTTAAGGCATTGGGCATGAACATGGATGAGTCCTTTTTAGTACAATTTGTCCTTAAGTCACTTTCTTCATAATTTGCTCCATTTAAAATTCACTATAACACTAATAATGAGCAGTGAAAAATGAATGAGGTTATTAATAAGTGTATTCAGGAGGAAATGAGATTAAAACAAGATGAACATAATTTTGCTCTTATAGTTACTAATGGACCTATGAAGAATAAAGACAAATCCAAAAAAGTAAAGAACATTCCACCAAAAAAACAAAGTAGACTTGGTGAGAATAACTAGATCATTATGGGAAATTTACTCTGATTTATTACTTTTGTGGCAAGAAAGTCATGTGAAAAAGGAATGTAATAAACATAAGGCCTAGTTCGAAAAAAGAGGTATGTATATTTCTTTTTTATGTTATGAATCAAATATTATTGAGGTTCCTTCTAATACTTGGTAAATTGATTCTCGAGCCACAACTCATGTTACTAATTGAATGCAGGAATTCCTTATAACCTGAAAATCGAAAGAAAGTGAAAAGTTCCTCTATACAGGAGACTGTCGTGAAGTAGAAGTGGTAGTTGTAGGTACCTATCACTTTTTATTAGAGACTGGTAATTAGATTGACCTTTTCAACACCTTTTATGTTCTTCGATTTCTAGAAATTTAGTTTCATTATCCAAATTAGATGTTGTTAGATATTTACTTTATTTTGGTTGTGAAAAAAGAAGTTTAGTGTTTAATTAAATGACAATTAGTTCTGGTAGTTTATATGATGGTTTATATAAAATTTGGTTGAATCTTGAATTTACACAAGCTTTAGTTACCATATATTTAAATATTGGTTCAAAATGTGGCTTAGTTAATAAAAATTCTTCATTCTTGTGGCATAAAAGGTTATGGCATATCTTTAGGGAAAGAATTGAGAGATTAGTGAATGATGGAATTTTATAAAATCTTGACTTCACTGATTTCCAAGTATGTATAGGTTGCATAAAAAGAAAATAAACTAAACATACAAAGAAATGTGCCACATAAGTAATGAGCTTCTTGAGATAATTCATTAGATACTTGTGGACCACTATCCATTCCTTATTTTATTGGACAGAGATATTTTATCACTTTTATAGATGATCTATCTCAATATGGTTATGTATATATAATGCATAATAAGTCTCAAGTCATTGACATCTTTGAGGTGTACATCACAGATGTTGAGAGACAATTAGATAGAAAGGTTAAGATTATGAAATCTGATCGAGGTGGTAAATTTTATGGTAGATATGATGAGTCAGGACAAAATCTTAGTCCATTTGCCAAATTCCTAAAAAAACATGGCTTTCATGCTCAATACACAATGCCAAGTACACCACAACAGAATGATGATGTTGATAGGTGTAATCATACTTTAATGAAAATGGTTAGGAGTATGATGAGTTACTCTTCTGTAACTATTTTTTTATGGGGTGAAGCCTTAAAGACCACATTGTATATCTTGAATAGAGTTGCTAGTATGGCAATATCTGCAACACCTTTCAAGTTGTAGACTGGTAAGAAACTAAGTTTAAGACAATTACATATATGGGGTTTTCCAGCAAAGACAAGAATCTTCAATCCTCATGAGAAAAAGCTAAATTCAAGGACAATATCTGGATATTTTTTTGGTTATCTAGATAATTCTAAAGGGTATAGATTTTACTGCCCTAACCATGGTAAAAGAATAATTGAAATCGGTAATGCCAGATTCTTAAAGAATGGCGAAATTAGTGGGAGTGAAGAACTAAGAAAAATATACCTTGAGGAAATAAGAGTGGATATCCCACCACTATTTTTGCCTCAAGAAACAATTGTTGCTCATCTTTCTCAACAAGTTACAGAAAATGAACTACATAATGGAAATGGTTCATTACCACAAGAAGATGTTGTCATTAAAAATGTTATAAACAATCTCAATCAATGTCTTTGAGAAGATCTCAAATGGAAAGGAAATCTATTATATCAAATGATTATGTGGCATACCTATAAGAATCTGATTTTGATATTAAGATAAGAATAGATTCGGTTATGTTTTTATAATCTATGAGAAGTGATGATTCTAATAAATGGATATAAGCTATGAAAGAAGAATTGAAGTCCATGGACCATAATGATATCTGGGATCTTATTGAACTGCCTAATAATTTAAAAGTGTCGGTTGTGAATGGGTCTTCAAGATCAAATGCGATGCTAAAGGCAATATCGAACGATTTAAAGCCAAACTAGTGATCAAAGATTTTACTCAAAAGAAAGGTATAGATTATAGAGATACCTTCCCTCCAATTTCTAAAAAAAACTCCCTTAGAATCATTATGCCACTTACAGTACATTTTGATGTAGAGTTACATCAAATGGATGCGAAAATACTTTCTTGAATAGGAATTTGGATGAAGATATCTATATAAAACAACCTAAAGGATTCGTAAAGAAAGAAAAAGAACACCTGGTTTGCAAATTAAGGAAATCAATTTATGGTATTAAACAAGCTTTCAGACAATGGTATATAAAGTTTAATGATACCATTACATCTTTCAGATTTAAGGAAAACGCTGTTGATCAGTGCATATATGTGAAAATTAGTGGGAACAAGTTTTTCTAATGCTTTATATGGATGACATTTTGCTAGCTAGTAGTGATCTTGGTTTATTATATAAAATCAAGAAATATCTCTCTAAAAATTTTCAAATGGTTGATATGGGTGAGATAACCTATGTTATTGGAATAGAAATCTTCAGAGATAGATCTTGAGGATTGTTTCTTAGAAAGGATATATTAATTAAATTTTAGAGAGATTCAATATGCAGTTATGTTCAGCTAGTATTACACCAGGGTGATAAATTAAGTAAAAGTCAATGCCCAAGAAATGACTTAGAAAGGGAACGGATGAAGAACATTCCTTATGTATCTGCTGCGGGAAGTTTGATGTATACTCAAACTTATATTAAACCATATATCAGTTACGTTGTTGGTATGTTGGGAAGATATCAAAGTGATCTAGGAATTGAACACTTGAAAACTGCAAAGAACGTTATGAGATATCTTCAAGGGATAAAAGATTATATACTCATATATAAAAGATCAGAACAATTAGAGGTGATTGGATACTCAGACTCATGTTATGGTGGTCACCATGATAGCTTAAACTCTACTTCAGGTTTTGTTTTTATGTTAGCAAATGGGGCAATTTCGTGGAAGAGTGTAAAGTAATCCATTACTACCTTATCCAAAATGAAGGCTGAGTTTATAACATGTATTGAAGCCTGAAGTCATGCTTTGTGGTTGCGAATTTTCATCTCAGGGCTTGGTATTATTGACTCTATTGCTAAGTCGCTAAGAATAATTTTTGATAATATCGCAACTGTTTTCTTCTCTAAGAATGACAAATATTCTAGTAGATCCAAACACATGGATTTAAAGTTTTAGTCGTTAGAGAAATAGTCCAGAAATAACAAGTATCGATTGAAAATATTAGTACACACCTATGATTATTGATCCATTGACTAAATGACTACCTCCAAAGACATATGCAGAAAATGTTGAAGGTTAGGTCTTTTGAGTAATTCATAGTATGACGATAGATGTTTTAGTGGTTGAATAATTGACATTTTGTGCAGTCAAAAGTTTGTTTCTATTATTTTTTGTTTTTAATTATGGGTGCATAATTTAGTATTTAATCAACAAAGGAATGTCTTGAGAAGACAAATTATAGAGACTGGTAAAAGTTATTGATGTGTGGTGTATTGAAGTAAATGTGACATTGAAGTCAAGTGACCACTATGTTTCACATTTATAATCTAAATTATTTCAGTATTATAGTATAGTAATATTGGGATTGTTAGCTTATTTTATCGTAATCACATATCAAATTCATTTTACTAGTAAATATGTTTTAGTATAAAATATATATATCATAGTTTTTTTAATCAATTTTGTGGGTCAAGTAGGAGAATGTTAATTTCAGTAATTAAGTGGATGACCTACTAACCTAGTATTTTAGTTTTTTTTATCCACTTATAATGATTGAAGCCAACTTAAAGACACCTAAATTAATAGATAACCATTGTAAAAGAAAAGGTACATTGATGGAGTGGGTAACCATAAAATAAATTATAAGATTATTGTACTTTATGGTTATTAAACTAAAATAATAAAAATAGTTATCAACACATTCAATTACTTTGAATGTACTTTGGCCTTTCCTCTCATCTATAAAAGGAGCACAAATTCTCCTTTTAAGGTATCTTTCAGCAACTAAAGTTTCAGAGCTATTGTGCATAATTGTGAGAGAGAAGAAGTATGTTAGAGAATTAAGACTTTTATCAAGAGGTCTCACCATCACACTATAGCTACATCGTCTTCGAATGGCATATAGTTATACATTTTTGGTACTTTTTTTTTAATATGTATTGAATTCAATAGAAAATGACTTCCGTATCAAATTTACTTACAGAAAAATCCTCCAGGAGGAATCGAGTAAAATACAAGGATTATTTAGTATGTGGGAAGTTGGCCATGCTTATAAAATAGTGCTCGACAAGAACTCTTCAATTAAGAAGAGTTTTCAACTTGTAGATGAGCTGAAATATGGCCATGCTTAGTAGGATGAGGACTATTGATTCCTTATGAGATTTATTTGAAGTTGAAATCTAATCATGACTAAAGGAGTTTTCGAGTTGTAGATGAGTTGAAATCTAGCCATACTTAGTAAGATGAGGACTCTTGATTCTTTATGAGATTTATTTAAAGTTGAAATCCAATCATGAAGAGAGGAGTGTTCAGCAAAGATTTTAAAATAGTGATTAACCAAGTGTCCAAGTCTTTAGGGACTCTTTAGCTTAGAGAAGAATGATGGCCGATTATCCAAGATTTTGTGGACTTATAGAAGATTTAATTTGTAGAAATTTTGATTAGCCAATTGTTCAAGATTTATATGACTATTGGAAGATTAGCGTGTGAAAGATTTGGGATCTTTAGTGCATTGATTTATAGAAGCGTTAGGACTCTTGTAGACAAGTTGGTCGAATGTCCATGACTTATAGGACTCTTAAGCTGAGTTTATATGAATTTTAGGAGAGTTAGTAACCGCCTCTCTTAAAGGCTTGTTCAGCCTCTATCTTTCATTGGTTAACAAATCTGGCCCAATCCTTTATTCCTTATTAATCCATTCTTGAAGATAAGATTGAGAGACTTGCTTGAATTTCTTGGCCCATGATCTTGTAGGTGGTCCACTTGGCATAATGATATTCCATCCATATAGCCAAAATGCATCTTCTGTTGGGTCCATCTTATGCCCTTCTCCATGTGGATCGACTTCCTTATGAGTTATGCCTTGACAGTCTTTCTTAAGAGTTGTGTCTTGATCTTGCCTCATATGGCCGCATTTAACTAAGCTCATATGTGATGCAGAATCCAAGATCAACACATATAATCCAAAACTCCACATATAAGTTCAACATGTAGAAACTTAAATCCCAACCCTTTCCACTTAACCCACAATCAACTTTTGAAGGTTAACTAATGTAATAAGGAATTAAGAAAATAAAATTGTAAAGACAGCACAAGATTATCTCAATAAGTAGATTCAATTTCTAACTCAATGAGACAATTGAAAAACCTCCCCAAAGAGCACTCATAATAGCGTAAGCTAAAGCAAAACAGTACTTGAGTTTAATTAATTTGAAACTGATTATTAACAAACTATAGGTGAGGCCTTTATATAGACATTCACTAGAATTATTTTACTTAAATTCCAAAAAGCAAATTCCTAATGTAATTCTAAATACAACTCAATCTAGGAAACTAATAAAATAATAATTAAAATTGCATAAATTAAGTAGAACTAAAAGTCTTTTCTCTTGAAGAAAAATAAGCGTTATGGTTAAACTTGAGTAGTCTTCTTCCACTTGGCTTGGACTTTTAATTTTAAATTAATTTTTATTATGGAGTTTGATTTGAAGATGCTTGAAAAGTATCCTATTTGAAATATAAGCTTAACATTACCCAAGAAAAAATCATAGAGGATGAGTACGCCAAGGGCGGAGATTGTGTTGGCTTAATCCCTCTTTGACTCTAGCTTTGATAATTAATTATTTTATTGAAGAATGATTCCCTTTTGAAGTCTTGATTCCTACACCAAATGGAATTATTGCTAATCGCACTTCATAGTCCTGAAAGGACTCTCATAGCCGAAGTTAAGTGAGAAAAGAACTACGAGAGAAAATCTATCATGGGAAAGAGTTTCTCATGCAGGCAGGACTTTTTTCCCCCTCTAACTCTCAGCCAAGTGTGTGACTAAGATGTTCACACACAGTCGCACGTGTGATGCATATCACGGTCTCTTAAGGTCGAGTGGGCCAAGACTTGTTTCTTTACAGGCCTCCAATTCTCTTTCTTTATTAATCCATTCTTATACAAATAATTGGAAGGCTTTTTGGACCTTTTTAGACCTTGATTTTCTAATTGGCCCATTAGGCATCATAATCCTCTTACCAAAGTGTCCAAATCCATCATCTTGAAAGTCCAAGTGTTAAAGTTTTCCATGGACTTCATATATGTGTGCGTTTAGGTCCAAGTCAAGGCCTCCCTCTTTGTCGCAGAATTCCTCAAGCTCACAGGAATCCTCTTTATCGTTAGAGTCCTCAAGCCCGCAGGAATCCTTCTCACCATGGGACTCTTCAATCCTCCAGGAATCCTCTATGTTGTGGGATTCCTCTTTCTCAGGGGATTATTTCACATCACAGGAATCGTCATCATTTATAATGTAATATAGTATGTAGAAATTATGGTCTTATGACCTAGTAGTAATTGTAATCAAGAAGTACTTGTCATTAAATAAGAGTCGTACCTTAAAGTAGTTTTTTCTATTGGGATTCTTTTTGAATTTACCTATAACTAGGCCCTCTTGTAGGTGTTATATTCATTAAAGTTTTAATTATCAATAATGCTTCATAGTCAATGACTAAGTGTGTTACTTGTGAGATTTCTTTAAATTTCTTGTTGCATTGAGAATTGATTTCAATTTATCACAATATTCTTGTGGCATTTTAATCAATTCATTTATCTTTCAACCAAATTATCTTAGTTCAAGTTATCTTGTGAGTTGGAATTACAAGTTAATCTTGTGTTATGCATCAACTTTGCCTCTAATTCATTTCTCTTTCAATAAATGGCTCAAGAAATCAAGCTACTTGCTTAATGTACGACCTCTACAACTTTTTACTCTATTACGAGTCCAATGGTTATTCTTCCGGCAAGTAGTGCTCATGAGCAATCTCACTAAAAGTCATGCAAACACAACCTCTCTCTATTGTGATGATAGGTGGCTCCTCTATGGAAGAAAGACTTCCTAAAATGGAATGAATGATACTGATACATTTTCAAGTTATTAAGGATAACAGTAGGGAGATCTTTGTCCTCAATATCAAGTTAGGGTTTATGGTCAAAAATATCTTAGGCCTCTTCTTCACTTAGTAGGCCATTAATTTTCTTTTCAGCCTCTATTTCACTCAGCGGGTCATTCTTTTTTTTTTTTTGCCATCTTTTCTCTTTTTCTTTGCTTATAAACTCATCGTAGGACTTTTTAATTTTAAGCTAGTCTTCGTACCCTTCCTTTTGGGATAAGAGTGTAAGCACATGATTCATGCTAGCTATTTGCAAGGAATATTGATTCTTGCTATCATCATAGTTGACCTTCCTATCGCCTTGCCAAGATCTCCCAAGTAAGATGTGACTCACATGTATTGGAACAACATCATAGCATATCTCATCCTCTTATTTACCTATGGAAAAAGGAATCTTGACTTGCTTCTTGACCTTAATCTCTTCGCAATCATTCAACCATTATAACTTATAGGGACTAAGGTGTTTGCTGTAAATTAATCTCAATATGTCCATAAGTAATATATTGACAACATTAATACAACTAGCTCCACCTACAATCATGCTATATACCTTATCATTCATTAGGCATCTAATATGGAAAATGTTTTCCCATTGATCCCTATCCTCGGGCGTAACTTATATGTTTAGGGCTTATTGAATGATAAAGACATCTCCTGCGACCATGGGAGTTATCCGTTCTTCACCATTTTTCAGTGGTGGCATGTTATCTTGGTCACTATCACCGTTATTGTCATCGATTACCTCTCCATTATTACCTCTCCATTTCCTGCATCAACATAGCGCTTTGATTGGGACATTGGGAGGCAATATGGCCAATTCTAAAACACTTGAAGCATTTAATAGTACTTTACCTCTGATTAGGAAAAGATGTTTTAGAATTACCTTTTTGATTAGTGTAAAGAGGTTTGTATTTCGTCTCTTAAGGTCGTTTACCCTCATCTCTCTTCAACCATCTAGAATTAAATTAAGGGGTGGAGCTAGCAGCTCCTCTAATCAACCCCTTGGACTTCAATTATTATTCTATCTTGGTGGCCATGTGAACCATATCTTCCAGGTCGATGTAGTGTTGTGATTCGACAACATTGGGAATTTTTTTATTTAGGCCACCTAAGAATTGAACCATGATGGCTTTAGGATTCTCATGGACTTTTTGCCATATCATAGTTACCTCCATCTCTTTGTGGATTTTTCTAGTGACTTGGATCCTTGAGTCAAGTGTTGGAGCTTCTGGTTTATATCCCTGTCAAAGTAAGAGGGCACAAACCTTTTTATTTGTATGGATCTCATCTCTCTCTATATGGAAACGAGCTCATCTCTATCACGTCTCTTGAGAGCAGTCAACTGATCCCACCAAACTAAGGCATAGATAGTGAATTCAAAGGCTGTTAACTTAATCATCCCGTACCTTTGCACTTCAGGTGGTATTAAGAGTTCATCTTATTCGAGCCTTTGGCCATTAAATTTCTATGGTGCAACATTATTTCATTTTATTTTATTTTGAATTTTTGTCGCTTTTCTTTAATTTATCGAAAATTTTATTATCTTGTTTTATATTAATTAAATTTATTTTATTTTATTTTATAAGGTTTTCAAAATAAAAAGAGAAATGAAAAAGAATTTTGAAGAGGAAAGCCGTAAGAAAAACCTAGTCCGCGCGGGTCTACCTGCATACCCACACAAAAATGCCTGCGCGGCGTGCGCCCACGTGGATGCGCACCAGGCTGACTACGCCCATGCCCCATCAGTTGGGCTCCCGTAACGCGCCCTGCCTACGTGCGAATCCTGCACGCGTAGCTCAATGCTTGCAGATCCCATGAGTAGAGTATCGCATTAGGCGCGCAGCTCTGCATGCACGCTTGTGAGACGCGACAGGCGCAGGACAGCTTGCGCTCGCGAGGGCCTCACCCTATACACATGTTAGTGCGTTATCTGGTCGGTTAGACTAGCTGCACGCATGCCCCAAGCCTAGCCTATTGCGTGCGGCAGACTTGGGCAGTGAGTGGTGCTTCGAGCTCCGTGCCACAACCGCCACTACTATAATCGTCGTACTGTCGCCACCATTGGAGTCGTGCCTCACCTGATCAATTGATACTGATGATGTCATCATTTTCTCTCTCCTTACAAATTTGTGACACTTGTCGCAAATCTAACAGTTCTCTTCCTTTATAAATAGAGACCTTCTCCACCACTCTTCTTTACCCATTTTCACCGTCAAAGACTGAAATTTTAGAGAGAGAAAGTTAGAGAGAAAGGAAGAAAATTTGAAGAGAAAGGGAATTAGCTTACAAAGAGTCGTTGGTATCGGTAAGGGATTCAGTATTTTCTTGCACATTCTAAAATACATTATTTTTAGAAAACATAAAGAAATTAATATTGATTTTATTGCATGATTATGGCATGATTTTAAAGAAATGGATATAAATTTTATTGCATGATTGTGGCACGACTTTGAGAGTGTGATGAGTTATTTATTATAACGATTGTTTTAATTTTACATGCATCGTGTAGAGGCTTAGTTTGTTATTTCATGAATGAAGTTGAAATGCAATTGATATGAGAAGAGATTACATGAAATTGTTGACATGGAATGAAAAACAAGAATGGATACATGAAACACGAATTAATCCATTAGACTATTTTATCTATTTCTATTGTCCCCACCTTATCTAGAAAGACGTGAGAAGACTACTCTCTGTGGATGATAGCGTGAAAGCGTATAGGAGATCCTAAGAGCACTATGGTGAAGTACCGTCACGGTCATAGTCTTTAGGACCATAGTGATTGGCACGGGCATCGTCATAGATCGTGCTATGGTGTGGCGAACTGCAAATCAACTATGGTGTGGCAAGCCACAAATCAGTTATAGTGTAGCGAGGTGCAAATCTGCTGTGGTTGAACTTAAGGCTTAAGCATCTAGATACGCAATAGGTGTTGTTATGATGCAAAAGGAAGAGTTATTTCTTACTATTATGAATTATTTCAAGGGTATGAAAAGAACTACCCAACTTATGATAAAGAGTTGTTTGCCCTACATCAAGCTGTAAAACATTGGCATGTGTATCTTTTGGGTAAAGAAATAGTAGTTTATACTGATCATCGACCCCTTCAATACCTTTAAACATAGTCTAAATTATAACAAGCCTGTCACATGAAATGGATGACCTACCTTCAACAATTTAAAGTAGTCATCAAATAGAAAAAGGGAGTTCAGAATGAATTGGTTGATAGGCTATCTCGGCTACTGATAACAACACTTTCCTTGTCTACTATGATGGAGATTCTGCTAAGCGTATATGAAGAATATCTTAACATGTAAGACCATGATCCAGATTTTTATGATATAATAACTGTGGTGAAAATGGAGAAACCATCAGAGTTTACATTGAAAGAGGGATTACTCTATAAAGGATCACAACTATGTGTTCCAAGAAAAGTAAATCGTATACAGTGGATGTGAGAAGCTTATACTTTAAAGGTAGCAGGATATTTTGGAGTAAACAAGATTGTATAAAATCTTCAACACTATGTCTACTGGCCCTAGATGCAATAAGATGTAGCATGTTTTATCAAAACGTGTGTGCAATGTAGCACTTCAAAGCCATCAAATAGAAAAATTGGGCTTTACACACCATTGTCAGTTCTAAGTAGACCATGGAAAAACATCTTAATGGATTTCATGGGAGGTCTACCAACTACTAAATGAGGATATGACCACCTACATGTAATAGTAGATAGATTTTCTAAGATGATAAGGCTTATACCATGCAAGAAAACCATCATGGGAGAAGAAACAATGAGACTTTTCTTCATAAATGTTTGGACACATTTTGGGTTACCAAGTTTTATTGTTTCATGTTGTGATAATCGTTTTCCTGAAAGCTTTTGGAGGTCATTATGGTCTATGATGGATACAAAGTTGAATAAAAGTTGTCAACCGGACAATTGTACATCTTCTGCCGGGGTACAATACTCGACACCCTAAGAGTTGGGATGAGAGTTTACGATATCTGCAATTTGCCTTAACAGGGCTATTCATAGCTCTACTAATAAGTCACCATTTCAAGTTTGTCTTAAGTACTTACAACAAAGTCCATTTGACATTGAGTTTACACTTGAGTCATCATCAAAGGAACTACAATATAAGAATGGTCCCGATAAGGCTCAAAAGTTCTTAGATTGCATTTTATAGGTCCATGTTGAAGTAAAAAAGCAGTTGCCGAAAGCTCAACAAAAATATAAAGCTAGACATGATCGACATAGAGTAAAAGGCGAATTCTAAATGGGAGATTTAGGATGGCTACACTTGGGAAAAGAGAGGTTAAAAGAAGAAAACAACAAGTTGAAGCCTATTCGTTATGGTCCTTTTAAGATCCTTAAAAAGATTGGTGATAACACATGTCAACTAGAGCTACCTAGCTATATGGAAATATACTATGTGGTCAATGTTGAAAATCTAAAACCTTTTGAACCATCAATGTTAGATGATGAACCTGGAAAAGTTATACCTTCAATGGAGGATTTGTATACTAACAACGAGACCTGATTAGTGGAAGATAATATATTTGAAAGAAAAGCCACAAAAACCTGTAGGAGAAAAAGAGAAGCATTTTGTATTGGAAAGAAAGGACAAAAACCTAGTGCATCAAAGTGGTTCACTAGAAAAATGGGAGAATCTACGTCTCCCAGTCTCAAATTTGAAGATCCAACAAGAGCTAGATTCCTCTAAAAGAAAGGGGAGTAATGATCAAGGATGATCTTTTAAATTTATTTTTTTATAATTTTTATTTTTATCATTTTTTATTTTTATTTAATATTAAAAATATATTAATAGTTTTAATTATTTTAATTAATTTACTAAAAAATGAGAGGATATTAAACACAAAAGATGCAAAACAAACAAAATCATAATTATCATATTTAATAATTTTTTTATGTAAAAATACTCCTTAAGACGTTAAAAGAAATATTAAATTTCTTACCGAAACCTTGATATTTTCTCCTTCACCATTCTCTTTTTCTTTCTCTCCTCTCTCTAGAACACTCTTTCTCTTACTTTCTCTCTAATTCTTGAAAATGAAAGAATGGAAGTGTGGAGAAGAACAGGAAGGGAAGGCCTATTTATAGAAATTAAGAACCTTTAAATTCGTGCCAAGAGGTAAAATCCAGTGAGGAGAGAGAGGAAAAAGATGCTCGGCACGAAAACAAGGGAGGAAAGTCTCCTCTTCCAATGGCAGCAGCGCACCACCTAATGCACGGCGGCTCTTGCCTGAGGCAGCAATGACCTTCCTAGCAGGCTGTAGGCTAGTATGCAAGCACACAGGCCTCCTACCATACATGCAACCCTACTGCGCACAGGCCCTTGGCGCATAAGGGCCTATCAATGCACAAGGTGACGCGTGAACGACCCGCCTGCGCACGATAGGATGCGCGCAGGTCTGACTCTATGCCGCGCAAACGGATGGGACATGCATGTTGTGCGCACGTCCCATCCCCGATTTACGCGCATGTGCACACGCACAGTGCACAAGCATCTCCTGCGGGCAGCTTCCCTTCCTTGCAGGATTTTTCCCATTTCGTTATTTTTCTAAAATTTTGTTTTCTTTGTGTACAAAAATAAAACAAATAAAATTAATGCAATTAAGTTAAAATTATGTAGAAATAATTAAAATTGAATAAAATTAAATAAAATCAAAATAATTAAAAATTAACAAAATTTACGAATTATGATAAATAATGTACGGAGTAAAGTAAATGAGTTCAATGCGGCCTAAAGGCCCAAATAAATAGGATGTTCTGAATTAATTACACATAGCGATGGGGGGTTTTAATCCCCTCCCCCCTCCCCCACCTTAGAAAAAGTTGGTCCCCAAATTTGTCTCGAACAGGTGCAGATACTTCTCCCTCATCTTGCTTTCTAATTCTCATGTTGCTTGTTCCGAGGTATGATGTTTTCATTGCACCTTCACCATGAGAATTATCTTGTTGCACAAGACCTTTTCGGTCTACCCAATAATCTCCACGGGAATCTCGTAGTAAGTCATGTCGGCTTGTACCTGTACCTCATCATGAAGAATAATATGAGAAGGGTCAGGGTGGTACCTCTTTAGCACTGAGACGTGAAAGACATCATGTAGACCCATAAATTCTTGGGATAGAGTGAGGCGGTATGCCATGGGCCTAATGCGCTCAATGATCTTAAAAGGTCCCACGTAACGAGGGCTTAACTTCCCTCTTTTCCTGAACCATATCTTTCCCTTGTAGGGGAATACCTTGAAAAAAACCTGGTCTCCTATGGTAAATTCTAAGGGTCACCTATGATTGTCCGTATAACTCTTCTAACGGTTTAGGGCAGTAGTCAAGTTCTTGCAGATGATTGTGACCTTCTCAGTGGTCTCCTGAATGAAGTCTGGTCCCAAATGGCACTGGTTTTCGACTTCACTCTAAAAAGTGGAAGAACGACAAGGTCTACCATACGATGCTTCATACAAAGTCATGCAGATGTTGGAATGATAAATGTTATTATGAGTAAATTCACACATGAGAAAATACTCATATTAGTTATCGTCAAAGTCAAGGATGCTAGTACGTAACATGTCTTTTGATATCTAGATCATACGTTCCAACTGACCATCTGTTTAGGGATGATAAGCGGTGCTAAAATACAATCCAGACCCCAAAGCTTCCTGGAAGTTGTCCCAAAAGTGGGAGATAAATTGAGGATCGCAGTCGGACACAATGGATGAGGGAACACCATGAAGTCAAATAATCTCATCAACATATAGGCGGGCTAATTTGCTGGTGGAGTAGTGGTTTTGATGGGTAGAAAATGGGCGGTCTTGGTCAGTCTGTCAATAATGATCCAAATAGCATTTCGACCAGAACAGGTCCTGGGCAATTTTGTGAAAAAATCCATAGCTACATATTCTCATTTCCATTCAAGAATTAGAAGACCTTGTAATAAACCACCAGATCTCTGATGTTCTGCTTTAATCCTCTTACAAGTAAGGCATCGAGAGACGTAGTCAACTATATCCTTCTTCATTCTCAGCCACCAGTATTGACGCTTCAACTCCCGGTATATCTTAGTACTCCTGGGATGGATGAATAGCTTGGATGCATGGGCAGTCTTGAGAACATCCACCCTTACAACAATGGGAACTCAAATTCGGTTCTGAAATCTGAACAGATCTAAATTCCTAAAATAAGGAGATTTGTTAGAAGTGAACTTACCTAAATTCTTGGTGAGTTCTGGGTCCAAGGACTGAGCTTCCCAAATTTTCATAAAGAGATCCGATAGGGCTTGGATCTGAAAAAGATAGGTACTTTTAGCCTAGTAGCTAAGGCAGAGAGACTACATGGTATCCATCAATTTCCAACTGGAGGCCATGGTTTAAGCAAACACTGCAAACTCTTTTTGACTTATTGCATCAGCGACTATATTTCTTCTATCGAGTTGATAAATTATCTTGTAGTCATAGTCCTTTAAAAGATCCATTCAGCGTCTCTATCTCATATTTAACTCCTTTTATGAGAAAATATACTTCAAACTCTTGTCATCAGTGTAAATCTCAAAAGTCTGACCAAATAGGTAATGACGTCATATCTTCAGGGCCAAGATAATGGTTGTCAAATCTAGGTCGTGGGTAGGGTAGTTCCATTCATGAGGTTTTAACTGTCAGGAACCATAAGCAATTACTCTACTATACTACATCAAAACATACCCCAAACAAATATGAGATGCACTGTAGTAGAACTGAAATTATTCAATATTATTAGGGAGGATCAACACAGGGGCAAAGGTAAGATGGTGCTTCAATTCCACAAAGCTTCCACTACATTTGTAATTTCAGATAAATGGTACGTGCTTCCAGCTTAGTAAAGTCAATAGAGCGGCAATCTTAGCAAATTCATCAATGAACTACCGATAGTAACCTGTCAAGCCAAGGAAACTACGTACCTCGACCACATTGGTGGGCGGATTCCAGTTGACTACTATTTCAACCTTTAACGGATCCACAGAAACTCCTTCACTCGAAATTACATGACCAAGAAAGAAAACTCGATCTAACCAGAAGGAGTACTTGCTCAGTTTAGCATACAATTGGTTCCGATGAAGAGTTTCCAACACTTTAGTCAAGTGCACTACATGTTCCTCCAGGCTCTTTAAATACACTAGGATGTTATCAATAAAAATGATGAAATACTAATCTAGTGCGTGCTGAAAAACTCTATTCATGAGGTCCACGAAGGCTATAGGGGCATTGGTTAACCCGAACGGCATTACCCTGAACTTGTACAAACTATGTCTGCTCTAGAAGGCGGTCTTTGGAATATCTTCTTCCTTGACTCTCAACTGGTGGTATCCCGTCTGAGGTCAATCTTAGAGAAGATCGCGACTCCTTGCAATTGATTAAAGAGGTCATCAATTCGAGGTAAGGGGTGCTTACTTTTAATTGTCACTCAGTTGAGTTCCCCCTAATCCACACAGAGTATGAGGAAACCATCCTTCTTCTACACGAACAACACTAGAGCGCCCTAAGGAGAATGGCTAGGGCGGATAAACTTCTGAGTAATAAGTTCAAAAAGCTAATTTTCTAACTCTGTTAATTCAGCACGACTCATACGATAGGTAGGCTTCGAGATTGGCTGGGTTCTAAGCAACAATTCAATTAAGAGCTCCACTTATCGCAGGGGAGGCAGACTAAGAAGTTTGATGGAAAAGACATCCAAAAAGTTGTAAACAATTGGTATGGAACACATAGAAGGATCTTTACACATATTCATGTTTATTCAATTGTTGGGAAAAATAATATCAATAAATTTTATTCTTTTTTCGAGGACTGTAAAGTTATAATTTTATTTTCACAATTGATTGTTTCTCTATAATTTTCTAACCTGTCTATTCCTAATATCACATCAAATCTTGAGAAATCTAACAGTATTAGATTCACAAATACTTCTATTCCTGAACCTTTTATCTTACGATCTTTATATACATAGTGAGCTTCTAATAATCCCCTATAAGGAGTTTCTATTGTCAATGTTTTTGCTAAAGGTTACGGCCTAAAATTAAGATTATAAACAAATGCACATAAAATAAAGGAGTGAGTAGCACTTATATCGATCAAAGCCTTGGCAAAAGTGTCATGAATAGAAAACATACCCTAGCTAAGAACAAGAGTGGGGGGAGCACTAGGTTCATCTAAGTGATACATGCAATCCTGAGCTATGGGTATGGCTACATCTTTTGGTTACTGGGGGCAGTCTTTTATGAGATGTTAGGTGCTTCTGCACTGATAGCAGGCGTTATTGATACGCTTACAGGGTAGGTCACTGTGCGAGTGACCACAATGCTTACAGAGTTGGTTAGGTTGGGCAGGTTGAACTGTAGTTGGAGGCAAGGCACGGGGAAGGGAAACTCTAGTTCATTTATTGGGGTGGCTACTTACTGGATCAGACAATCTCCTCCTAAACTGTTAGGGTTATTGTTGGTACAGACTCGGATAATGCATTGGTGCTTGGCTGAGGTGAGGTCTTCAGTCAACTGGGCATATTCTAGCACCTTTGCATACGAGATAGGTCTCAGCATCGCGACCCGGTCATAGATGTGGGCAGGAAGGCCCTTTAGAAACTTCTTAGATTTTTAGCTTTCGAGGGTGACCGGGGCAAACCTAAATAGTTGGACAAAACGGGCTACATACTAGGCAACTATCAGATTTCCTTGGTGGAGGTCCTAAAATTCATCCTCCTTCTTCTCTCAAACATAAGTAAGAAAAACGTTATAAAATAATGCATCCATGAAAACTTCCCAAGTGGTAGGGGTAGGTAGGACTTCCTTCTTAAGTTGCCACTAGTGTTCTGTTTCACCGTTTAGCATAAAAGCTGCTAGGGAAACTTTCTGTTCCTCAGTTAAGTCTAGGACAGATAAAAACTTCTCTATCTATAGGATCCAGGCTTCGACTACTAAGGGGTCAGGGCCACTTCAAAATGTGGTGGGTTAAGCTTCCTAAACTCTGCTATGTTGTGGGAAATGGACCTCTCGACTGTTCGGTATTCAGGAGTAGGAGGTGGACAAGGGTTGACTTCATTTTGTCCTACGATTATAGTCAATCCTTGGATGGCTCGGAAGAGTTTGAAAAATTCAACCCCTGGTCGAGTGATACGGGGCTTCAGATTGTTCAGTACGCTCTACGAATGGCCTTCCTCACATCATTCCTACAAAAGAAAGGAAGACACGAGTTGGTGGTCTAATTTTTTGATAAGAGGATTTATTCTTCCTAAGTACTTTTAAGAGTCTTTCTATCTAAGTCTCAGTGTAAGGGATTTGATCCGCCTAATTCTGCTATGATATCATATGTGACATCCTAAATACTAATTAAGGCAAATGGGTGTCAGATACTGAAACAAAATAATAATTGCATGATAAAATTTTATGCAGTTGAACAAATTCATACAAATTCCTTACAAATATATATGAGTTCCAGTTACACACATATAACTGAGCCAGAAGTGGCTATAAAATACAAAGTCAAATAAGGCCACTTTTTTCACTGTGCTATTGGACTTATCAGAGTGTGGAAACATTCATGCATTCAAAATTTTGTCGGGATCTTCATAGACTTCAATGGGTAGGTCAGCTGGTGGTTCCTCATTCTCTTCCTCATTATGAAGGCATGAAAAGAGTGAGTTCTGTATGCTCAGTAAAGAAAACAGTATTTAAATAACATCGTAGGGTTTTAAATGTAAATTATTCTAACATATATACTTACCGTTTGGCTACTTTGCAGACCTATCTTACATTATGAAAATAATTTATTTATTAAAAAAACAGCACGTTAATATAATCAAAACAAACACACATCATACCAGATGATAAAAAAAATTAAATAAATCATGAAATACTTAGATTTTTGTGTCATGCTTCGCGAAGTCATTATAACTTCCATATCTGAAGATAGACACAGATTTCCAACTATCCATGTGGAATGACTAAATCATATACAAATAATGACAATTTGCTCATGCACAATTTTGGCTGACCAAACCATAGTACAATCTATGACCAAGACTGTACCAACCGTAGTGGTCTTATCAGATATCTATAGTTACGACAGTATTTACCCAAAAGTGACCCCTAATAGACATTCGTGTCACTAGTCTCGTCAGAGGATACACCACATCCACAGGGAGCGGTCCTCTTATGTCTTTTCAGACCATATGGGGAAAGGAGAAATAAATACCCTTGATGGGTTTAGGGGAACAGATATCTCTCAGAGATAAAAATCCTAATGAGACACTTGATGTATTATGCATGTCAATACAGATACATACTTCGGACCATTCATGCTTCATTCTACTTTTTTCTTTTTTTTTTCTTTTATCTTTTTAGTTAATAATAACGATTTCATATTATTTTTATTACATGCAAATCATCAGTGTCTATAAATCACATAGCATGCTTAAAAACAAGAACAATTCAACTTATTAGACCTACAAATACAAAAGCATGTAAAACAAGTAAAATCACAATTATCATATTTAATAATTTTTTTATCTAAAAATACTCTTTAAGACATATAAAGAAATACTAAATTTCTTACCGAAACCTCGATATTTTCTCCTTCATTGTTCTCCTTTCCTTTCTCTCCCTCTCTCTCTAGATCACTCTCTCTTTCTTTCTCTCTAATTCTTGAAAATGGAATAATGAAAGTGTGGGAAAGAATGGGAAGGGAATGTCTATTTATAGAAATTAAGAACCTTCGAATTAGTGCCAAGTGGCAAAATCCGGTGAAGAGAGAGAAAAAAGTTGCTTAGCATAAAAAATGAGGGAGAAAAGTCTTCTCTGCCGATGACAGCAACATGCCGCTCGAGGCACGGCGACGCACTATCTAAGGTGGTAGTGGCCGTCCGGCGCGCTACAGGCTAGCATGCAGGCTTACAGGCCTTCTGCCGCGCACGCAGGTCCAAGACACGCTGGGCACCGCATGCGCAAACCCCAGGTGCACAAGGGCCTAGCACAGGCCTGCTGCGTGAACCATGTGCACACAGTGTGCGGCGCCTATCCGCGTGTGAGGTGACGTGCGAACGAGCCACCAACACGCGACAGGACATGGACAAGGTCTGACCCCACACCGCGTGCATGGATGGGACAGGCACGTTGTGCGCACGTCCGTGCCTACTGTGCGCATGTTTATGCGCGTATAGTGAGCAAGCATCCTGCACGGGTAGCTCCTCTTCCATGCGATATTTTTTCGCAGGAATTTTTGCATTTCGTTGTTTTTCCAAAATTTCATTTTCTTTTCATGTACAGAAATAAAGCAAATAAAATTAATGCAATTAAATTAAAATTAAATAGAAATAATTAAAATTAAATAAAATTAAATAAGATCAAAATAATTAAAAATCAACAAAATTCATGAATTACGATAAATAATATCCGGAGTCAATTAAATGAGTTCAATGCAGCCTAAAGGCACGAATAAATAAGATTTTCCAAATAAATTAAGCACAGTGATGGGCAGAGTGTTACAGTCACTCTCATGCTTGCAGAGGACATTTCGGCCCTAAGTGGACAGCCTGCAAGGTGTTGAAATGTGGGTTATTTTGGCCCTCCCTATTTAACACCCATCTTAATTTGTGAGATCTTTGACATATAGGGCATAGGTTTTATAGGACCATTCCCCTCCTCTTTCGATAACTCATACATTCTACTTGTGGTTGACTATGTTTTTAAGTGAGTGGAAGCCAAGGCTACTAGAATTGATGACACTATAATTGTTATAAACTTTGTCAAAACTCATATCTTCGTCAGATTTGGGATATCACAAACGATGATAAGTGACTAAGGGACACACTTTTATAATCGGGTTATGGAAGCTCTGTTAAAAAATATCATGTTACCCACTACATCTTTACTGCCTACCACCCAGAGACTAGTGGGCAAGCAGAAGTTTTTAATAGAGAAGTGAAGTTGATTTTAGAAAAAATGGTCACTCCTAACAAGAAGGATTATAACCTACTATTAAATGATGATTTATGAGTTTATCAAACTACTTTCAAAACTCCCATAGGAATGTCACCATACCGTCTAATCTTTTACAATGCTTGTCACCTCCTTGTTGAATTAGAGCACAGAGCCTATTGGGCAATTAAGAGCTGCAACATAAAGCTGGAAAAAGTTAGAGATCACAAAAAGCTACAGTTGTAAGAACTTAAAGAAATAAGAAATGATGTTTATGAGAGCTCAAGAATTTATAAAGAAAAGATGAAGGCTTTTCGTGACCAAATGATCTCCAAAAAATAATTCTCAATATGATAGAAACTCTTACTTTACGATTCTTACCTGAAGCTATTCCCCGGGAAGTTATCTTCAAGGTGGTTAGATATGTTCATAATTACTAACACATTCCTTCATGGTGCAGTTGAGATCAAAAGCCTGGACACCTGCAAAATTTTCAAGGTGAATAAACATCAGTTGAAGCCTTTCTACGAAACATTCTCTACGCAACAAGTCGAAGAACTCACCCTGGGCATTATTGAAAAAAGTGATTGACAGAAGTAGACAATGTCTAGCCTAGAACAATAAACAAATGCGCTTAATGGGAGGCAACCAATTAGTTTTTTTTTGTCTTTATGTTGAATTTTAGTTATTTTAGTTTTTATAAACATTTTATTCTGTTTATTTTGACTGGAATTTACTTTCCATTGCTTGTAGATCAGTAATGGAGAGCGACACATAAACCCACTAAGTCTCAAACTGAAGATAAGCCTTGCTCAATTTATGTCACACTCTGGTTTTGCCCAAGGTCTATGCCTAGTCTTCGGGGTACTAGCCTAAGTCTTGTCTAAGGCTCAAACATATATATTATTAAAGTACCCATATAAGCCTTGCTCAAGGGCCATGCCAACTACTTGAGCCTTGCCGAAGCCTTATGACACAATAATACCTAGAGTTTAATTTGGAGGTAATCATGTAAGTCTTGCCCAAGGTTTATGCTATAGCTATATCTGGAGTTCAATTTCAAATGTTCACATAAGTCTTGCCCAAGGCTTATTCCATGGCCATATGTTGGGCAAAAAAACCTTTTTGGGATACCCACATAAGCCTCGTCCAAAGTTTATGCCAAGGCTATTTGGTGCCTTTTTCAATTTTAATTTTTTGCCTTAACCCTTTTATTTGAACCAACCCACCCCCTCTTCCCTGTTTTTTTCCTCAAAACATAAACCCTTTCCCCCTGCCCTAACCTGAACCTCCCACCTCTGATTTCAAACCCTAACCTTCCCTCCGTCCAAACCTCTAAATACCAAACCAAAATGAGAGTGAAGGGATCTGTCAAGAGATACGACTAATTCAAAAATAAATTACAAATTACTGATGAGATGACGATGTAGAGACAGTCACCTCCAGTGACACTCGAACCCCAAGTTCCACAAGAGGAAGATTTTGGCTCTTTGGATGACATGAGACTACTACATCTTAAGGATAACATCCCATTCTTTAGCCCACTTGTGCCTAGAAACATACGAGTGTATTACAAAAAGAAAGAGCACACAAAACTTGATACCACAGAAGCTACTGCCACAACACCTTCTGTAATCGAACCTGCATCAACCAACTCCTACAAGAAGTATTGCTATATATTCAGAAGATAAATGGACACCTGTTTTACCTCGAGAATTTGACCCACTAGTTGTCAAAAAGAGTTGATGAACTAGCCCAATTAAAAGCAAAAATAGTGAAGGACATCCTTCACCCCAAGATCAGTCGATGCCTCTAGTGTGCCACACCCCCAAGTCACAAAATTAGGGGAGTCACTTTGTCCATTCATTTTTCTTTCACTTCGTTCTCATCTTCTTTGCATCACATTGTGGATAATGTGTAGTTTAAGTATGGGAGAAGGTAATACTACATTTTTAGGTTTCATTTTGATATTCTGCTACATTATATCTGTTACATTCAAACATTTCTCATGACACCTATTGATGCACACTTTAGCCTTGTTCAAGGCACATAAGTTTTCAACAATTTTTAACTTCATCTTTTTCACTACTGTCTCAGTTATTTCCAAAACAACTCAATTGTGATATTTCAATACTTGAATTGCATTCATGATAATCATCTAGGATTTATAGTTTATTTTCATCTTTTCACACCATACTTAGGAAAATTTCACTACAACCTATCTGGATTTGTGTGTCTAATAATCTTAAAGTTCATGATTGGAATTTTTTTTTAAAAAGGGAGCACAAATAATAATCTACTCTTCTGGTCAATTAACTGTGAATAGCTAGTAGCCACTTAAAATTGTGAGTAACTGAGTAACTGGGTACATTCATCACAAATATTTGTTATCGCATCAAAAGGTTGATGACATTTCAAGTAAGTAATATAAGTGTTTGAATTAGTTACAATTACATTTTCTGTTCTAGCATGAACCAATTACATGAAATTCTTATATCTGAATAGGTTTGATGTAGATTTATACTAGATGTTGGTCATTCCTCTTAAGGAAAAATAAATGTTTCCAGAAACTTGTAAAATGTTTTCATTTTGTGCTCAAGTACTATTCAAAGTAGTTGTTCATTAGTGTAATTTCATAAAACTCAAACCAAATAATTACTAAATAATTACTAGTTGATGGTTGTTTTCATAATTCAAGAGTTGAGGTGTAATATATGAGTTGTGAGGAAATGGCTGGGGACAATTGGGTTGAGGGTGAAAGATTGAAAATTATTAAATGGTATTATAAGGTGCTTAAGGGCAAACACAAGATAAATGTGGAGGAGTTTGATAGTGTGTATAAACAACATCTTTATCATTTATGATTCATTTGAGCATTTCATGATTTATTTGATTTTCTTTATTATCTAGTATTATGTATGTTTGCTTGATTATATTAACGTGATATTTTTTTTTAATAGATGAATCATTTTTATAATGTAAGATAGATCTATGAAGTAGCCAAATGGTAAGTATTTATGTTAGAATAATTCACCTTTAAAACCTTACAATGTTATTTAAATACTGTGTTCCTTACTGAGCATATGGAACTCACTCTTTCTATGCCCCCACCCAGATGATGAAAAGAATGAGGAACCACCAGCTGACCTACCCATCGAAGATTATAAGGATTCCGTGGATCCATAAAACTTAAGTGCATGATCGTTCCCACACTCTGATGAGTCTAATAGCATAGTAAAAGAAGTGACATTCTTTTGTATTTTGACTTTATATTTTACAGCCACTTCTGACCTTAGTTATATGTATGTAATTGGAACTCATATATACTTGTAAGGGATTTGTATTAATTTATTCCACTACATAAAATTTTACCATGCACTTATTATTCTGTTTCTGTATCTGACACCCACATGCCTTAATTAACATTTACGATGTCACAGATGGTATCAGAGTAGAATTACATGGATCAAATCCCTTACACTGAGGCCTTAGTTAGAAAGACCCTTAGAGTACCTAGGAAGAATAAGTCCTCTTTTTGAAAATCAGACCACCAACTCGTGTCTTCCTTTCTTTTGTAGGAATAACAGAGGAAGACCATCCTTAGAGCATACGTTGCATCTGAAGCCTCGGATCACCCGACCAGGACTGATTTGCTGAATTTTTCTGAGCCATTTAAGGATTAACTGCAAGCATAGGACAAAATTAAGCCAACCCTTATCTATCTCCTGCCCTAGAATACTGAACAACCGAAGTTCCATTTCCTACAACATAGCAGAGTTTAAGAAGCTTAACTCACTATATTTTGAATGTGGCCCCATTTCCTTAGTAGCCGAAGCCTGGATCCTATAGATAGAGAAGATTTTCTCTATCCTTGACCTGACTGAGGAACAGAAAGTTTTCCTACTAGTCTTTATGTTAAATAATAAAGCAGAACATTAGTGGCGACTTAAGAAGGAAGTCCTACCTACCCCTATCACTTGAGAAGTTTTCATATATGCATTCTTTGATAACTTCTTCCCTACTTATGTCCAAGAAAGAAGGAAGAAGAATTTTAGGATCTCTACCAAGGAAATCTAATAGTTGCCCAATATGCAGCCCGTTTTGTCTAACTGTCTAAGTTCGCTGCTCTAATGGTTCCCCCCCCCCCCCTTGAAAGTCGAAAAAGTAGAAGTTTCTAAAGGGCCTTCATGCCGACTACTATGATCGGGTTATGATACTGAGACCCAGCTCGTATACGAAAGTGCTAGAACCTGCCTAATTGGCCAAAAACCTTATCTCGGCTAAACACCAATGCATTTCCCGAGTCTGTACCCAACAACAATAACCCCAATAATTTAAAAGGAGATTGCCTTATCCAATAAGTAGCCACCCCAATAAACGAACTAGAGTTGCCCTTCCTTTTACCTTGCCTCCACCTACAGTTTAGCTGGCCCAACCTAACCAACCCTGTCAGCATTGTGGTCGCTCGCATGATGACCTACCCTATCAGCATATCAATCACACCTGTTATCGGTGCAGAAGCACCCAACACCTTAAAAGGACTACCCCTACCGAACGAAGGACATGGCCAAGGCGATATATCACATAGGGTCGTGTGTACCACTTAGATGAACTTAATGCTCTCCCCACTCTTGTTCTTATCCAATGTATGCTTTCTATTCATGATACTTATGCCGAATGTTTGATCGATACATGTGCTACTCACTCTTTTATTTCTTGTGCATTTGCTTGTAATCTTGATTTTAGGCCAGAACCTTTAGCGAAAATATTAACGGTAGAAACTCCCTCTAGGTGACTATTAGAAGCTCTTTGTGTATATAAAGATTACAAGGTAAAAGCTTCAGGGATAAAAGTATTTATGAATCTAATACTGTTAAAGTTTTTAAGATTTGATGTGATATTAGAAATGGATTGGTTAAAGAAGTATAAAACAATAATCGATTGTAAAAGTAAAATTGCAACTTTACAGTCCCCAAAAAAGGAATAAAATTTATCGTTATTATTTTTCCTAACAATTAAATAAATAAGAATATGGGTGCCGATCTTGCCATGTGTTCTATACCGATTATTTGTAACTTTCTGGATGTCTTTTCCATCGAACTCCTGATCTACCTCCCCCATGA
>NW_019014681.1:2334041-2356114 GCF_000150535.2 Carica papaya | reverse complement strand
TTTTCGGTGTAGGTACGACTTGTACGAGTTCAGGGTAATGCCTTTCGGGTTAACCAATGTCTCTGCAGCCTTCATGGACCTCATGAATAGATTTTTCAGCACGCACTAAGTTAGTACATCATAATTTTTATTAATGACATCTTAGTGTACTCCAAGAGCCTAGAGGAACATGCAGTGCACTTGACTAAAGTGTTGGAGACCCTTCGCCAGAACCAACTCTATGTTAAACTTAGCAAATGCTCCTTCTAGTTAAATAAAATTTCGTTCCTCGACCATGTAATTTCGAGTGAAGGAGTTTTCATGGACCCATCCAAGGTTGAAATAGTGGTCAAATAGAATATGCCCACTAATGTGGTCAAGGTACGTTGTTTTCTTGGCTTAGCAGGTTACTATTGGTGGTTCATTGACGGATTTGCTAAGATTGCTGCTCTATTGACCCAACTCACCCGAAAGGGTGTACCATTTGTCTGGAATTACGAATGCAGTGAAAGATTCATGGAACTGAAGTGTCGTCTCACCCTACTCTTGCGTTGATCCTCCCTGATAATATTAGAAGATTTTAAGTCTACTGCAACGTATCTCATATTGGCTTGAGATGTGTCTTGATGCAGCATGGTAGAGTAGTCGCTTATGGGTCCTGACAATTAAAACCTCATAAGCAAAAATACCTTATCCATGACTTAGAGTTGGTGGCCATTATCTTTGCCCTGAAGATATGGCGTCATTACCTGTCTGGTTAGATTTTCAAGATTTACACTAACCACAAGAGTTTGAAGTACATCTTCTCACAAAGGGAGTTAAACATGAGACAGAGAAACTGGATGGATCTTCTAAGGGACTATGACTGCAAGATCATCTATTATCCTAGTAGAGAAAATGTAGTCGCAGATGCATTAAGCATAAAAGAGTCTGTAGTGTTGGCCCAAACCATGGGCTCTAATTAGAAATTGATGGATACTATACACTCGCTTCGCCTTAGCTATAATGGCAAAGGCATCTATCTCGCTCAGGTCCGAGCTATGCCAGATCTCTTCATGAAAATTTGAGAAGCTCAATCCACAGACTCGGAACTCACCAAGAATATAGGTAAGTTCTCTTATGACAAATTTTCTAATTTTAGGATTTCAGATGATGGACTGTTTAGATTTTAGAACCAAATCTGGGTTCTCATTGCTGTAAGGGCAGATGTTCTCAAGACCACCCACGCTTCAAGCTATCCATCCATCTTGGGAGTATCAAGATGTACTGAAACTTCAAGCGACAATATTGGTGGCTGGGAAAGAAGAAGAGCATAGTCAATCTGATGCCTCACTTGACAGAGAATTAAGGATGAATATCAAAGGCCTAACAGTTTGTTACAAGGTCTTCCGATCCTTAAATAGAAGTATGAGCATGTAACCATGAATTTGGTCATTGGATTACCCAGGACCTGTTATGGTCGGAACACTATTTGGGTCATCTTTGACAAACTAACCAAGACAGCTCATTTCCTACCTATCATAACCATTAACTCCACCAGCAAATTAGTCTGTCTATATGTTGATGAGTTTATTCAACTTCATGGTGTTCCCTTATCCATTGTATCTTATCGAGATTCTCGATTTACCTCCCACTTCTTGGACAGTTTTCATGAAGCTTTGGGGTCTAGATTGTATTTCAGCACTACTTAGCATCCCCAAACAGATGATCAGTCAGAACGTACAATCCAAACATTAGAAAATATGTTGCGTGCTTGCATCTTTAACTTTGGCGATAATTGGTATGAATATCTTCCCCTATGTGAATTTGCTTATAATAATAGTTATCATTCCAACATCAGCATGACTCCGTATGATTCATTGTACGGTAGGCCTTGCCATTCTCCTACCTATTAGAACGCAGTGGAGAACCAGTGCCATTTGGGACCAGACTTCATTCAAGAGACCATTGCAAAGGTCGCAATCATTCGTAAGAACTTAGTTACCATCTAGAGCCGTCAAAAAAGTTACACCGGCAATCGTAAGTGACTCTTGGAATTTGCCATGGGAGACTAAGTTTTCCTCAAAGTTTTTTCCTATAAGGGAAAGATGCGGTTTAAGAAAAGATGAAAGTTAAACTCTCGTTACGTGGGACCTTTTCAGATCATCGAGTGCATTAGACCCGTGGCATATTGTCTCGCTCTATCCCGAGAGTTTACAGGTTTACATGACGTCTTTCATATCTCAATGCTAAAGAGGTACCACTCTAACCCTTCTCATATCATTCCTCACGATGAGGTGCAAGTACAAGCCAACATGACTTATGAGGAAGTTCCCATAGAGATTCTTGGGTGGACCGACAAGGTCCTACGCAATAAAACGATTCCCATGGTGAAGATGTGATGACAGTATCATACCCTAAAAGAAACAACGTGGGAGCTAGAAAGCGAGATGAGGGAGAAGTATCCGGACTTGTTCAAGATAAATTTGGGGACCAAATTTTTTAAGGTGGGCGGATGTAACACCTCGCCTATCACTGTACTTAATTTATTAAAAGACCCTATTTATTGGTTTTACGCAGCATTGAACTCATTAATTTACTTTCAAATTATTATGTAATTCATGAATTTATACCAATTTATTATTTAGTTTATTTAAATTTTAATTAATTTTATCTTATTTTAAGTTTATTTGTTTATTTTTTAAAAAAAAATTAAAGTTTTAAAAAATAGAAAAACAGGAGAAAAATCTCGCAAGAAAGGGGAGCTACCCACACAGGCGCCTCCGCACTGTGCGTGTGCACGCAAGCACAGCTGGTGCGGGATGTGCGCATAGAGCGCACGATGCGGGGCTAGCTCCTGCGCGCGTCCTATCGCGCGCAGGTAGACCATCCACGTGTTACCTCACGCACAGACAAGTGCCGCATACTGTGCACGCGTTGTCCGCGCAGCAGGCCTGCGCGGATAGGCCCCTGTGCACCTAGGGCCTGTGCGCGTCCAGGCTAGCTCATGTGCACGCTGAGCGGGCCACTACCGCCTTGGGCAGTGCACCGTTGTCAACTTGGGCGACGCATCGCTGTCGCCAGCGAAGGAGATTTTCCTCCCTCGTTTTTCATGCCAAGCATATTTTTTCCTCTCTCTTCACCAAATTTTTCACTTAGTGCAAATCCGACAGCTCCCCATTTTCATAAATAGGGCCTTGCCTTTCCATTTTTTCCCACACTTCCATTCTTCCATCTTTCAAGAATTAGAAAGAGAGAGAGAGATCTAGAGATAGAAGAAAAGAAAGAAAAGAAGAATGACGTAGAAGAAATTATTAAGGTTTCGGTATAGTATTTTTTTAAACGTTTTAAGGGGTATTTTTAAATAAAAAATTATTAAATTAATAATTGTGATTTTACCTGTTTTGCATGCTTTTGTGTTTGTAGGTCTAATAAATAAGCTGAATTGTTCTTGATTTCAAGTATGTTATGTAAATTATAGACACTTGATGATTTGCATGTAATTAAAATAATATGAAACCGGTAAGATTACCTATAAAATAAAAAATAAAAAAAATTGTGAAATGAAGCATGAATGGTCTGAGTATGTATCTATATTGACATGCATAATGTATCGAGTGTCTCGTTAGTATGTATCTGCATTGACATGCATAATGCATCAAGTATCTCATTTGACTTTTTATCTCTGAGGGGTATCTGTTCCTCTAACCCCATCTGGGGTAACTGTTTCCCCCTCCCCCATCTGGTCTGGAAAGACGTAAGAGAATCACTCCCTGTGGATGACAGCGTACTCTCTAACGAAAGTGGTGATGCGAATATCTATTAGGTGTAACCTTTAGCTAAGTACTGTTGTGACTATAAAATATCTAATAGGACCACTATGGTTGGTACGACTATAATTGTAGATTTTACAATGGTTTGGGCAACAGGAAATCTGCATGAGCAAATTGCCATCATTTATATATGATCTGGTCATTCCACATGGGTAGTTGAAAATCTGTATCTACCTTCAGAAATGGAAGTCGTAACGACTTTGCGAAGCATGACATGAAAATATGAGAATTTTGTTGTTTATTTAATTTTCTTTATTATCTGGTATGATGTATGTATGTTTGATTATATTAACATAATATTTTTATCTAATAAATAAATTATTTTCATAATGTAATATAGGAATCTACGAAGTAGGCAAATAGTAAGTATTTATGTTAGAATAATTCACTTTTAAAATTTTACGATATTATTTAAATATTATTTTTCTTACTGAGCATATGGAACTCACTCTTTCCATGCTCCCTTGGATGAGCAAGAGAATGAGGAACCACTAGCTGACTTACCCATCGAAGTTTATAAAGATCCCGTGGATCCACAAAACTTGAGTGTATGATCGTTCCCGCACTCTGATGAGTCCAATAGTATAGTGAAAAAAGTGGTATTCTTTTATATTTTGACTTTGTATTTTGTCGCCACTTGGCCTCAGTTATACGTATATAATTGAAACTCATATATATTTATAAGGGATTTGTATTAATTAGTTCTGCTGTGTAAAATTTTATCATGCACTCGTTATTCTATTTCTATATCTAACATCCACATGCCTTAATTAGCATTTGGGATGTCACATGGACCCTAATAATAGCAGTATATATTGATATCTCAGCACACTTTTAAATTTAAAAGATTATCCTATTTTTACTGAAAAGTGGAAAACCAATCATGAAAAATGATGATTTTAAAAAGTAGAAAGAAAATCGAGATCATATAGGAAAACCTTATATTCATGGGATAAAACCCCTAATCCTCTTGCCCTTTAAATAAGGAGGGAAATATAAGAGAATGGCAGGCAAAAAGCAGCAGTAAACTTCGTCTTTCTGGACCATTCTTTCTCTTGAGTAGTCACAAAAACATCATGTTGTGTATTGAGCTCATCATGAGTTGTTAAACAAATATTCTTTCCAATTAAAGATTTAGTTGAAGTTTCATTTTGGGATTGTGAAATCTAACTATTTTTGTTTTTGTTTTTATTTAAACTTCAATATTTATATATCTATCTGCAAATGTTATCATTGTTATTTGTTGTTCGTTTAACATGGCTCATTAAGCATACAATAGAGTAGCATATTGCCATTCAAAACTCATAAATATGTAATTGTTTAAGTTGTCTTGATGTTGGTGGTGAATTATTCTAATACTAAGAGAATATATAATTTGCTTTGAATCAATCACATGGTCGAATTCATTAACTAGAATAAGGTCTTTCTAAATTTTAATATTGTTGATAAACTAAATTTTAGGAGTGTCTTTAGGGTTGTTTATTAACAAGAATTAACTAACGAGCGCCTCTTGATTAATATATTAAGAAAAAATTGATTGTCAGGCGTATCTCTGATAACTAGAACTAGTTTATTAAAGCTAACAAAAATTATTCTTGCATCAATGATCAATCTTGTAACTGGAATCAAAACTACTTTTCTACTTGAAATCTATTCCTAACTGTTTTAGTATCTTATTTATTTGCTGAAATTAATTTCTGTTTTCCCGTTTTAAGTTCTCTTGGTTCACTTTAATCAATCAAAACGAAAACCCCAAGTTTTGCTCTTGGTCATAAAGAAAAATTAGTTTTTAATTCCCTGGGAATTCGATTCTATTCGTCACTACTATAAATTCAAAATTATTGTTGGAGTAAGAAATTATTTTTGGTAGATTGGATATCCATCAATTATGTTTAATTAATTGTGTTATAAAATTAGTAATAAATGATAAAATAAAAAAAATTATGTAAACCTAAATAATATTAAATATATTTTAAAAATATTTTTCTAATAATTTAATTTATTCTAAAATATTTATTTTTAACTTAATTAAGTATTAAGTTGAAAACATTATTATTTAATTTTTACAATAAAATTATCTAAATAATTAATAACAAAATGTAAACTTATTAATAATAAATCACTATTATGTATTTAAAATATCATTATCAATCTTTCATTTCTACAATTCGAATCATTGTCAATCTATTAAAATTACCATTTCCCCGTGTTGAATGGGTTGCATCCTTTCAAGAACCGGACAGTTAATTTTAGTGGTCTCAGCCAATAACTAGAAATCTCGTCCACGTATAATCAGCGTCCCACGTGTCAGCCAAACAAACGTGCAACAAATAGCTCCCATGTCATTGCATGTACCGGATAATTTGGCGGCAAGCATCACCACCGCTTAAAATCCCATCGATTGCCAATTATTCATCAAATCCCTAATTTTCCCCAAGCGCTTTCTTTGATCAATAAATAATCCTCTTCTGGACCTTCACTTACCGGCTGTAGCAGGTAAAACCACTTTGACCCTCTGACCGCATATCTCCGAAGGCTAAGAACCTTAGGTTTTACTGCCACTTCCGGTCACGTTTATCTCTTCTGCGGTCGGTTCTGTCTTCGATATTATTCTCTCTTTCTCTCTCTCTGTTTATTCTGGTCCAAGTCTCCTTTCTCTCGTAAGAAGATCTTAGTTTGTTTTCTTCCTCGAAGGTATAGTCGTTTTTTTTTTTCTAGATCTATTTTGTTTCCTTTCCTCGTTTATATCTTTATCTTTTCCTACTTTCTCGTGATGATTAGCTTTTGGTCTGCCCGTTTGGTTGCTAAGAAAATTGAGCAGGGTGGAAATGTTTTTCTTTTTTTTTTTTGGGGTTAATTTTTGTATCCGTTATCTATTCGAAGTAACTTTTTGGGTCTGGAATGAGTGTAGAAGTCGTCGTACGGTAGTTAGAGAAGCTCTCTGTTGGTAAATAAGAATTTAGAAGATTACCACTCTGTTTTTCCCCTCTCTCTAGTTGTTGAGAGAACTCCAATTTCGAAAGCTCTACTTTCTTTTGTTGTAGTTTCTCGGTGGCCAAAGAGATATTAGCTTCTAGTCCTATGAGCTTAGATATGAGTGAATATTTTTCAAATTATTAGCAAAATTTTAGTTCTACTATTTGAGTTATTTTGTCTTCGATTGGTTTTGTTACAAATAACCGGGAATGACCTACATAACTAGCTTCGTTGTTGAATAGCTGCAGTTTCTGAATAATTTTGAGTGTGCAGGTGCTTCTCTTGTAACCATGAAGAATCCTAAGGGTAAGGGAGCAGCAAAGAACACTAAGGGAGCTCTGAAGCCAGTTGATGATAGGTTAGCCCATCATTTGATGCCTAAACTGTCCAGTTTCTCAGTTAATGATATGCTTTTTTAGTTACCAGCTGATCAAGAATATCATCCTATTGAGGTTTATTCTTTCCACTTATTGTTATTTTGTTTGGGTGTTTGAGGGTGACTGATAGACCACGAAGATGGTGGTGTAAACAAGTTGTGTTAATATCTTATGTGTTATGTACTCTTCGTTTTTCATGGATACAGCAATTAGTGGAATTTTATTTTGTTTGGGTGTTTGAGGGTGACCCTTAGACCACGAAGATGGTGGTGTAAACAAGTTGTGTTAATATCTTATGTGTTACGTACTCTTCGTTTTTCATGGATACAGCAATTACCAGAATTTTATTTTGACGGATCATATGTATATTTATTATTTTCAGAAAGGTAGGGAAGAGGAAAGCTCCTGTTGCAGCGAGTACGAAACGTGAAGCTAAGAGAGAGAAGAAGGCCAAGAAAGATCCTAATAAACCTAAGAGGCCTCCCAGTGCTTTCTTTGTGTTCTTGTATGCATTTTTGTGTTTCTTTTGGAGTTGTCAATTGCTTTAGTTCTGGGATTTGCTTCACTTTGAAGTTTGTATTTTGACTGAAGCCACATATGACAGGGAGGAATTTAGAACGACTTTCAAAAAAGAAAATCCTAACGTGAAGGCTGTGTCAGCAGTAAGCATCTGTGACTAAAATTAGCTTTCTATTTTCAAGTTTTGTGGAAAAGTAGAAGTAATTTTGTTTACTTGAATATTGTGAAGGTTGGGAAAGCAGGAGGAGAGAAATGGAAATCCATGACTGCTGCTGTAAGTTCTTAATAATGTCTCCATCTTTTATGCAATTTTTCTCCCCTTTGCTGCTTCAGAATATACTCGTATGGAACTTGACGAATCTATTTTTGTGTATAGAGAAACTTTTGTGCTAAGATATTATCAACATCATAACTTCTATTTTCTTTGAGAAATTGAATAGTTAAGATTTGTGTCCTGTGGATTATTGACATATTTTGCTACTTGGTCTGGAAAGGAAAAAGCTCCATATGAGGCCAAAGCTGCAAAAAAGAAGGCTGAATATGAGAAGCTTATGAATGCCTACAACAAGAAGCAGGTAAATAAATCATATGGGTCTTCTCCGTTACAAAGACATTTTTTTTTTTTGTGTTTTCAGGGCTTGACTTTTAATCACTTTGACAGAATGATCGTAGTGATGAATCAGATAGATCAAGATCTGAGGTGAATGATGAAGAGGATGAAGCAAGTGGAGAGGTATAATCATGCTAATATATTTGTGCTTCCATATTCCTGAATCTACCATGGGGCTGAATATGGTGCAGCGGCAACGCTGCTCCCAAAAGGACTTAAGAAAAGAAATTGGCTCAGCAAGTTAGACCAATCTTAGGTGTACCTTGGTGCATAATTTGCTGGTCAAGCTGTGATATAGTGTCGATAGTCAACAGATGATGTTAAGGGAAAACTTTTTTCTCCGCCCAAAAGTTCTAAGCAGTTGTTTCACTCTGTTTTGAACTTCCTCTGGTTGTTCAATCACTTTTACCAGTGTATTTCTGATAATGTCTCCCTTCCACCATCAAGATTATAGATTTGAGTCCGAATGTCTTTTTCTTGCAGGAGAAGGAAGATATGGAGAACGAGGTTGAAGATGGAGAAGATGAGGAGGAAGAAGATGAAGAGGACTGAAATCCGATAAATTTTGTTTCATGACTTGGCAAACACTATGGTTTGATCTAAGTGATAGATTTTGCATATGTTGACTTGTTAGATGAGCTATGGTGTTTGGTATTTTGGAATATAGCACATCAGCTCATGCTGTGACACTGATATTTTGTTATACTTGGATATTCACCGCGGATATCTTCTGTAATTAAGTATTATAGCTAATATTTCCATTAAAAAAAGCATTATAGCTTAGACGTGAGGTTTTCTCTTCTTTTCCACTTTGTTTTAGCTCTTTGAAGTTTTCTCTTGACTCACATAAGCCCAGATTACAGAGATACAAATTTGAACCAGCAGATTATACATAATCTAGAATATCATTAGATAATTCTAAGAATGGAACCTCTATACGCATAAATTTGGTAATGAGAAACTGTCCAACGAGGTGTACGTGCAGCCCATCACTATATACTTGAACCCATAAAAAATGCATCAAGCGCACAGTTTATATACAAATGACTGCTCCCTAAACAAACAAGGCTTCACTGGCAAGAAGGATCATATGAAACGAGCATTGGATCTGGTATGAGTGGCAGCTTATCAACGTACATGAAAAGCCGCTTCAGATTTTCCCTGGAGATTGAGGACAAGTCAACAATCTCGTTGTTGCAGGTGTAGATCCAGAGATCAGCTGAGTTTAGTCTTCTAAGGCTATCCCGGCAGAATGGGCATGATTGTGAATGTTCACGCCTATATGGAGCAAAGAACACAAGAATTTGATGTCAGGTTGAAGAGGACGCCATGGAAAATAAGATGAAATTGAAGTAGGCGCAATGAGGAACTTCTTAACTCTCTTCGATTCATATTAACTTCTTTTTAATGGAAAAAGAGACTTCAAAACAATAAATACCGATACAACTCTCTTCATTGCAGTTCTTTTTAATACAGATAAACACTTTAAAACATGATAAGTTATTTCATACTAGTTTATTGAAAAGGCCCTTTATCTGATTTTGGAATAGATGCACATTTTTCTTTTCCTGATTGTTGAAGCCTGCTACAATGAGCGCATAGCTCCAGTCAGGATGAAACCCGTTCTCTCTTCAAAAATGAGGGAAGCATCTTGGCTCCCTACTAAGGGCAACTTGTGTGTACTTCATAAATTAGAAATCTGAAAGAAGTACCTCCGGCATATAAGTCGTACCTCAAGCTCTGAATTACATTCACCCATCGTATCCCCCTGCAGTTGATTCAAATGCTGCAGAGGCAGCCTCTACTCTTGCAAGGCAGAGGCTGGGTTTGAATACTCACTACGTCTTAGGTACAATACCAGAATTACTGGAGGAAGAGAAAAAATGATGTATGATACTGGCAATTGTGTGCATGGTCCAAAGTCATGAGTATATTTACTAGTTTCCTAGGAAATTATGAAAGAGAGGATATGACCATAAGATGGTAGAATCCAGTATGATAATTTGTGAGACAGCTTACCAACTTCGGTAACATTTCATGCACATGCAATGGCCGCAATTTGGCAACACAACCTTTGTTCGAATCTCCATGCAAATGCTGCATTCTTGTTCCCTCTCTAGATCAATCTCGGAGAGCTTCCCTTTATCCACCTCATTTTTTCTTTTATACTTGGTCGCGCAAATTTCTTTCTGCTTTCTTTCTTCTACATCTGTTATTCCTTTTTGAAGTTGTAACAATGTGGGAAATATCACCCCTGTCCAAGAAAATTCATAAACAATATTTAAAAACGTTATATGTTTTAGAACAACAAAATGGACTGCTCAACTAAAATTAAGTGATCAAATCAATTCCAAGATGCAAGTCAAGCATTCTTGAGATCCAGAAGTGATCTGCACCAACTCTGGTTGATGGGTGTTTACCTTAATGCCCAAGAAATATAAAATAAACAAGAAGATTACACTAAAAATGCACAAGATGAAATTGTTAAATTTTCACGGACCATAGAAATCCTTTATGCTAGCTTTCCTTTCATGGACGGACATTGTGGTCTTCCCATCTGCATATGCCTATGGAAAAACATCAAACTGTTTCAATGCTTGATAAAGAAAAAGGAAAAGCCGATACTTTTACAAAAGATGCCCAGAAACAGATACAGGAGATTGCACTGAGAAATGGATTCAGAAAATACATAGACAACTAGCATTGTTAAAGAGATAATTGCATACTACCTTATATATAAGGATTCTAAGCAATCCCAAGGCCCCGGCTAAGTGACAATCAGTCCACTGGACAAGGAAAAGGAAAAAGTGAGCAGCTGGACTGTAGGATATTCTCATCTGAAGACAGGCACCATCATAGTCCCTTGGATGGTCAGATGCCCTGAAAACACAATGTAGTTTTGAGGAATAAAAAAGACTAATCGGGTATATGAACGAGGTGCATCCAGCTGTCATTTAATATATGTCAAACCTAAAAAATGTTTGTCAAATCTGGAACTTCATACTAGAAAGCTGGGGAATAAATGATTCAGGCAATTCATATATACAGACAATCAGAAAAATGAAACCAATTGCTAAGAATTGACCAAACAAAATTCTGGCATCCCTGCCACAAACAACTAGAAGGGTTATAGGGAACATTCTTAAAAGTGTAACAATCTTGCACCAAACATGTAATAGTTCACCATTTTGATGACAATGAAAGATAACCCATGGCTCTAGAAAATTTAAACAGGGAAGGAACTGGAGCTGAAGAGCAGCGCTTTCCCGTTTTTGGATTTACCAGAGAAAGTGTCTTCCTGGCCAGAGCCCACATAATTTTCAATGTTCTTACCAACTTTATAGTTAGTGGATCGTGTGTTTTCTCTGCACTTAATATGCAACCAGTAAACCAAGTAGAAAAAGGTTCAAATCCTGTTTAACAATTTCGAGAGACAAAGCCTTAAATGCAAACAAGAACTCCGGATCATATTGGTTCTCCAATGTGGATAGCTCCGACATATAGCACTATAAAATTATAGCATGCGCAGGACGAGAACACCACTAAAGAAAATGGAAATAAATTAGCAAGCAATCAATAAGAGAATACTCTTTGCTAAAATCAGAGAGCAAAAATTTTTGGTTCGTATTAAGAAGAAGAAGATTGCAGAGAATCAATGAATCACATTCTAGGTACTAGTGTTAAATATATATATATATATATATATATATTGTGTTAAATCTACATAAAGTGATATATGGAATATTTGCTAAGCCGAGATGAAAGAATGCTAAGAAATAAAAAGAAAAAAAAAATACTAATAATTAGTAAGAAAGCGGCATAAACTTAGGATGAAAACTTTTGCAGAACTCAAGACAATTAAAGGCGAGATCATTGCTTTCCTAAATCAGTTAAATTCAGCAATATAATAATTTTTTTAAAAAAAATTTAGAAAAGAAAAGTTGATCATGAACAAAGGAAAACATATACAAATAAACAAGAAAGAAGATGAAAAGGAATTTACAAGGAATTTGCGAAGTGAATATCAGCTTCAAGGGCCTTAAGAGAATCCTTGAATGATTTTCGCATTTTCTGCCTCCTGAGAAATTTCCAGAAATTGAAATTCCCATCCAAACAAAGCGCCTACCCCTCAACTGATTCCCATTTTGAAACAACCTCTAACAAGCCTTTCTGCTAAAACTCCAAAAACCCAAAAAACAAGAAGAACAAGAAAACAGAAAACCTGAATTTATTAATTTTCAAAAAGCCATTATGTACTTGAATGGAAATCTTTGTTACGGCAGATCGTCTCTGTGCACTTGACACTTTAGGAGAACGAGAAAGCTACTTTCAGGTATCGCGTAGAGCACACGTAATTACCATATTCCATAGAGTATAATCTGTGAGTTGAGTTTATTTAAACCAAGTTGAGTTGGAGGTGGAGGAAGATGAGTGAGTAGAATTACCAAAATACCCTCAAATATGCCCCCAAATCCATATCCTCAAATTTTTATTCCTAAACTCACCTGCCTGTGATGCAGTTGGGTCACAGAAAGAATCCATATGTCACGCTCATCCTAATAATAAACGCATAGAGAGGTGGCGATTAATGTGAGGATCTAAAGACACGTGGCAGCCTGAACGGTTTGATTAAATGCTGAGTCTCCAATTCGGTTCGGTGGTGAACTTAGCGTGTTCTGATTGGTAATCAAGGTGGACCCCGCACAGCGGCCCACCTGTGCGTTCCATGGAATTTTGTTTATATATATTTTTTTGTTTAATAAAAAAGAAAAAAGAAAAAAGAAATTATGGTTTTTAATTCGGATAATTAAAATTCATAATCTCAGAAGTTATTCATAATGGAAAATATTTTATACTACGAAACTCATCAGTTGGATTTCTTAGTAAAGAAGATTTTTTTTTTTTTTGGTACCAAAATCCAAATGATGAATACACAGCCGTTGCCAGTTTTACGAATTACGAGTTTGCGCGTCTCCGTAATTTTGTTTTTCATAAATAAAAAAAAAAAATTATTAAAATTTTAAAAATTTATTTCTCATTTTCAACGGTCAAGGTGGTGGTAATTTAATTATATATATAACTAGGATTATAATTATCTGAGAAATAGATGATAAATGAAGATACTGCAACCTTAATTAAATTAGGAGCTTAAAATAATTGATTTTAATTAATTTTAATTAGATGAATTAAGAAGAAGGTGACAATTGAAAAGATGGGTAACTCATTTAGTAATTTAATATTTTCCAAAACAAAAGGTGGTACGTCAATTTTATTGGAATCCAGAATCAATCAATGAATGTAGTTGGATTGGCAGATTTTTTTAATAAAATTACCAAATATTGTTTTTTTATCAAATATTTCTTACTTAAGTTTTTAACCATTTGGTAAAACAAGAGACAATGGGGTAAGTACAAAAATTTTTTGGTCAATCAAAGATGCCAGCAAGAAAGTACACCAGTAAATTTGAAGCAATCATTTGGTAGCCCAACTCAACTAAGAACAATAAAAAAAATAAATGAAAGCCAATTCCTTGTCCAAAAATAAAACAGGGCAATTTCATCATTTATGTTTTTAAGAGTAGAGATAAAAGGGTTTGGGTTAAGGATGAATTTTGGACTTAGGGTGTGATTCGTAAGAAATCGAAAATTATTAAACTCATACGTTTAACTATTTTTTTTTTTTTTTTTTTTTTTACAGACACAGAATGTTCGATGGGTATGCTGAGAGATGTTGAAAGAATTAGAGATAAGACTGCTAAATACTTTTTGAGCTTTCAATTCTGAGCCTTAATGTTTATTATGGATGGAATGATTTTGAGAAAATTTTTGATATTTTAATTAATTTGTAAATATTTTGTACAGTGCAACACTCCCTTAGTGTTTATACTTTAAATATACTTCCTTCTTTATCTAAAAAAGAAAGAGTAGAGACAAAGGGACTCAGTGCAACACTCCTGTTGTTTTCTTCTCAGTACTAAGCCCAACCTCCTACATCCCTACTCAATTTTGTAACTAAATAAGAAATATCAGTGGCATTCTAAACACTTTGACATTTCCACACAAGAAAAAGAAAAAGAACAAAACATTACACAAATTCAATAATCAAACTTTGCAGTTCACTACATGTTCTTTTCTTGAACAAATATATACAAAGAGAGAATAGCATTGCAGCATGTTGATGAAAACAACTGAAGTTTTGGCATCATACACGTACAAGAAAATAATGGGCATGGTTACAACAAGTAATACTTCTTTCACATGGAATTCAGAACTCGAGTACAGTATCTTTGTAGTGCTTATGAAAATTAAAAGGAAAAAGAAAAAGAGACCTAATAGATTCAAAAAAAATTTTCATGTTGTTCCAAAAATGTCTTCAACCTTTCCTCAGTGCCTGCAGTCATGTTACAACAACCTCTGCATCTCTTAATAAGTTACACCTCCTAGATATCATGGTTTCAACAGTGGATTTTAAGCTTATAAATGATAAAGCTGATCTAGATCTCAAAAATCACTTAAAAAAAATAAGTTCCAAGCTATTAATTGAACAACTCTATGATCTAACACTAAACAACTTTAATTGCCCACCAATTTCATCCACCAAAACGTCTCTGCCTTTGCTGATATGATAACAATGTTTCTAAAATTCAGGTTCTCCAAAATCAGGCCAAAGCGACGTTGAAAAGAATAATTCAGTGTATGATAACTGCCATAACATGAAATTGCTGATTCTAAGTTCACCACTAGTCCGTATTAGTAGATCAGGGTGGGGTAAATCGGTACAATTTGTCTCTAGTTCCTCGTCAATCAAAGACTCATTGATGTCACTGGGTTCAATAAGTCCATCCTTCACCATCAATGCAATTCTTTGGCAAGCCTGGATAATGTTGTATCTTCCACTATAGCTAACTGCTATAATCAGCTGGAATTGGGTTTTGTTCTTTGTGGTCTCTTGCAAATTGATTATCAGTTCCTGTAGGGACAGCGGGAGCTCATAGATATCTCCAATTACTGAAATTCGATAGTTTTCCCTGTTATAAGCAAATAAATCATGTATGTTCATTGAAGTCTTCCTGTGAAGTTATCAAACTAGCCAATGATTGAGGACGCTTATATTTATGTCCTTTTTTCTAGCATAGTAACTGAAATTCGATAGTTTTCCCTGCTATAAGTAAACAAATCACGTATGTTCATTGAAGTCTTCCTGAGAAGTTATCATAGTAGCCAACGACTGAGGGTTCCTTCATTAAGAGTCTCTAAGCATCCTAGGTGCTTTGAACATCTTCTCCATCATAGAAGATACTTTTGTTCGTCCATATATCATCACACAGGAAAAAATCAAATTCCAAGTGATAAATTTAGAAACATCCAAAGGCATTCGTTACTGGAAGGGTAAACCTGCAGAAAACAAACCAAAGGGAGTAATTCTGCATCACATTCTTCAGTGGCTTTGTCTGGGTGTAGTATCATATGCAATATTCTTATTATGAGGTAAAGTTTATGGGTAACAAGGAACGCATCTTGAGTAAATTGTATAATGATTGGTGTCACTAACGGCAGCTTTAACATTAGAGCTCCTAACTTAACTTCGAATACTCCAACAATCTATATTCTTTTACAGATGACAATGCAACGCTTTGGGGTTAACCATTAACTTGAACAAGTAATCGAATGGGAAAATTCAATTCAGTAAAATTTGAATTATGTACCTCAAAAAGCTCTGCGTATCCTCCTCTAACACCCTTTCAAGTAAACTCATTAGAAACTCAACTTCCACCTGAAACACAACCGGAGCAATCATTAAACAAGAATATAAATGAAGGAATCACTTCAATACAAACACAAGAACACAAATAACTTCGACATTCCAATTCACTTCTCAATAATTAAAATAGTACCGCCAAGAAAAAGAAAAATTGGAAAAGATGAGGGAAAGAGCAGGAGACAGACCCAGGGCCGAAACCAATTATCTCTAGAGAATGCAAAAACGGTGAGAACCTTGATTCCCCATTTTAAACAGAGCTCCACGAGCACTCTCAGTGACCGAACACCGGCCTCGTAACCGCACCCCACTGCCAATCCCCGCGATAGAGCCCACCTCCTGCTCCCGTCCATGATCACCGCCACGCGTCTTGGCATCAACTCTCGCTGCAGACCGCGGGAAGTACATCTTTCTGAGACGAATTCTCGGTGCCGGGAAATCTCCCGTTGACGGCCTTCTCTTCACCACCTCCAATGACAGAATGCTCTCTCGCGGTGCAGAGAGGAGACCTGGGGGAGGTATTCAGCGAGGGCCCGTTGTAATGGGAAGCTCAAACTCTGATTCTGCACATGCTGATTTAATTTGACCTGGGGGGAGAGCGTAGTTTTGGTGATGATGATTGGAAAGAAAGTGGTTTCAACAGATAAAAGCATCGTTGCTGACACCTATGTTAGGGTTTCGGGAGTTGGGGTAGAAGAAAAGAAACTGCCGAGCTGGCGCTGTTACTGTTTTCTAAATGCACCGGTTTTGATTTTGCCGCGTTTAATTAAGCAAAAACGATGTCGTTTACGAAGTTTTTTTCAACAGAAGAAACGCTCTCTTGGGCGGACTTTTTGATGCAATGTTCTGGCATCTCCTGTTTCGGCTAATAAGATTAATCCATCCTATGGTTTTGATTTTTGAACTTGAGCCTCAGGCGGTCATTTTGTCATACGAAAAAGCTAATATCGAAAGAGGACTATTGAATTGCTAGGATTTATAGAAGCTGTATGGTCTACATTGAAGACTAAAGATGCCAAAATGTGTACATATTCATCTATAGAATCTCAATTATACCAAAACTGGACGGGTGTAACTTGGATCCCCTTGATATCTCCTCCCATTTGTATTTGATTATGCGCAGGATTATGAAATCCTGTTCAAAACCTCCAGTTGCAACCTGATTTTCACCCAGAAAACTCATCCAGGCCAAGAGTCCCGTTTTTAAAGCCAACTCGAAAGAGCCTCGGAAGAATACAAACAACATAAGCACGTACTAGCTGATACTTTCATCAATGGTGATTTCCTTGGGGACCTTCAAGTTTATTTGATGTGTATCCCATCCAGCTCCATCTAATTGTTGGATGAAATCAACAAATCTAGCTTCCATCTTCACTAGGCTTTCCTTTATCTGATCTAATATATTATTTGTGGATATAAAGTTCTCATGCAGCCAGTAGGTCTGCCAAACACTTCGTAGCACTGACATGCTTGTAGCACCCACCTGCAACAAAATTTCAAGTTTCAATAACACTGTCTCAACAAAGAAACAATAAAGTTTCATTTCATCTATAAGTGAACATCATATAATTTTGATCTTTTATAACACAAACCAGTGCAAAGATATTCTAAATTTTCTTCTTTAAACTCCCAACTTCATCTTCATAATCTGTCAAATTTGATGTTAAATTTTATGGATAGTGATTTTTTTGTTTGAACTAAAGCTATTTGATATATGTATAAAGTAGTTTTACACTCCTATATAAACCAGGAGTTTCAGAGTGGCCCTGACCACTGCATGTTGTGATTGGTTTAGTGTATGATTTACTCATTTGAGACTGTAGCAAATGCTTCACAGAATGGGGTTTTTTGGAGTAGATATAATTGTTGGATTGAGCAGCTTTGTGGTCTTTCCAGGATTATTTCTGTTTTTTTTTTCAGCAACTGCATCTTAAGTCATTCATCTCTCTGTCTATTTTATGGATGTCTGAATGTGCGTCTGTTCTGGGGCCGGTTGGACATGTTTATGGTCACATCTATACTGTGTGTTTTTGAAGGATGTTCAGTTGCTCACAATTTTTTTAATAATAAATTCCGGTTTACCTGAAACAGATAAGTTGGAGAATGTCAAAATCATATAAAACCTCTGTTTTACAGCAATCTAAATCTTTGAATTCTTGATCTAAATAATAGTGCAAAGTGGAAGTAAATGGTGCAAATTAAGACACAAATGAATTAATTCTCCTTTCTTCTAAACATATTGTAATATACTTACTTTCATATAAATATGCCCAAGATATCATACATGCATACCTTGAACGAAACAAACACCTCAAAGTCTTTTTCTTGCTGGTTCACCATCAGGATATATTTCTCCTTTGCGTATATTTTCATAATTGTTTTTACCTGGCCCAAGACAACAAAAATTAGAGACATGAACTGGAGATTAAAATGATTTTCCCTATATCTTTCACCTAATACTAGTGCTTATAGTGCTTTTCCTGAAGCTCATCAGTGTTACAGATTGACATTATGGATGGTTGAAGAAACAGTTATATCTTACCTGCAGCTCAGAGACATTAACACACTAACCAGATGCATCTAATTGCTGTACTCTTCTTCTTAGAGGAGTAATTCCAATAATCTTTTGTAACAGGATAGAAGATTAGAGGATGATCAGTAAGCAATTACTTGTTATGGTCCCTGCTATAGGATATTGTTAGGGCATTAATTAGTATAAGTTTGTTGAGGGAGTGAACGATCTCTTAGAGTTTCTCTGAAATTTTTTTTCTCTGTCATCTCCGGATCAGAATTTTAATATAATACAAAGGAAGACAGCTGCTCCTAAGGAGTAATTAACCACTCTTGTCGGTACTAACTTAGTTCCTAGTCTATAAAAAGTGAAAATTAAAACAAGAACAATATGTTGCTTCAGCCGTGTGTCATCTGTTGTTGGCTTGTACCAATATCTCAAAAAGATGCTTGTCCTCAACCTCAAGCACCAAAGTTCGGTAAAGGTTCCAGGAGGCTGTTATAAGGAACAAAGCAACCCAGTAGACGATGTATATTGGTCTCTTGCGGCACCATAACCTACTCATACTGGTTTTACACCAGTACCTGCTCTGTCCCTAGTTCTAGAACAACCCAAACACAAATCCTTAGGAAGAGTCAATCCTGTTGGTTCTATGCAGACACATGTGATTAAGTGGTGAAGTGCAGTAGGAATGGATGAAGGAATTACAGTAAATTATCACAAAGGTTGATAAAAATGGGCTTGCCCAAATAAGGTCACCAACTGCTATTGATAAAAAAAACAGCAGGTGCAGCTGAAAGAAATCCCGGGTACCTGCTGCCAGCATGGCAAAGAAATTTCTTGCCTTCTTCCTTCTTTGAATGACAATCTCACTATTTGATCCTCGCTCACAAATTTTTTATCTTCTCTCCTTCTGGATGTCTCCAAAGTTGCAGAGCATGGAGTCAATATCATCTTCATAATCATCAATTTTCCTCAGATTTTTCACGGCCTAGTTAATTTTTGGAGAACAGACTACAATTTTTATGTTGTTATTGTTGTCACCATGAAGAATCACACGCTTAGGTGGCTTAATCTAGTGGTCTGAAGGAGGTCTAGGCTGCATCTCTATTTTTCTTCCCTTGTTAGGCTCTGAAACTCTTTTTTCCCTCTGCTATGTGTTGTCCAGTTGAGAATACAACATATAGCAGGCCTTCAGGGACATAGTTTGTTCCCATAAAAAACATGACTATTTGATGTGGGACCATCTAGCACAGTTTTTACCAAGGTAGAACTATTATCATAATTATTATAATTATCATATTTTAGCAAGTATTTCATATTTTGTTAAATTTTTAATTCTTATTTAATTAATAGTCTTTTATTATTTTTTCCTATTTAAAGATACTAGTCATGATAGGCTATTTAGACATCCTACAAAATATATGGATGGTTCATCATCATTAAATAAATTGCTTATTATTAACACTATTGAGCTTCTCTCATTAAATTAAGTGCCTAACAACCCTGTAACTGTAGTTGTGACGACATTGTAACAGCAAATGTTGCAAATTCCTACAATCTTAATCGTATTTATCTTTTATTTTCTTTCGTTTTCCTATCCCTCAAAACCTTTAATCCGCATGCTACATCATCTTTCAAAAATAGTGAAGGATTTTGGACCAGTCCTTCAAGTTCTCAAGTCCATTGTATCCATTGGTTTACATCGAAATGTTGCTTCAGAGTTGGGCACACAGCAGTTACAGATTCTTATCAAAATCTTTACTCGTCTATGCAGTTGGAATCTTAGTGTATAAGCCCCTCTTTTTTGCAGGCTGTACAACAGCGTCATAATTAAAGATGGTGCATTTGCTTTGTGAAATATGTAAGTTAAATGATAGTGAGCCTCATAGAAGGGAAAACAAGCTCATTCTTCCCATTATGTTCTGCTGGGCAAATGATAGTAGGACGTATCTTTTCTCTTGAACTGCTCGGTTCTTTTCTGGCAGATAGCATCCATGGTTGTTTGCTTTTCTGGGGTGACTTAACAAATGAACACCAAGTCAAGAAGGATGTATTATTATGCGCCAACTGATGACATATAGCTGAAACAACATTATTGTTCTTGTTTTATTTAATTATAATGACATATCATTCTTGATTTTTTTAGTTATATAATAAACTTCCTGAGAGTAGACAAGTTATGTTAAGTTTTAACTTTCATTTCTCCTATATGTAGGAATTCAGTTACTTCCAACAAAGGAAGTTGACTATTCCTCCGGAGCAGTTATTAGGAAAAGCTGTATTCTTTTGGATATGATAAAAATACTGATCTGAAGAAGGCAAACAGAAAAACAATTTCAAAAACATTTTCCCAAGTCTCTCAAACTCTTAGAGATCTTTCGGTTCTCTTCCAACAAGTTCATACTAATTAGTACCATAACAAGATCCTATTGTAAGAACCACACCGTTTGGTATAAGAGACTGAGTTATGGGTGATTACAATCTCTGCATAAAATATTTGAGACCTTTCTCAAATAGTTCTAGGAGGATTGGACAAATAATCATATCAAACAGAGCAAGATAGGCAGCATTTTGTTAATTTTAAACCACAATGTGAGTCTTTCCTCAACAGGACCGGGCTAGGATAAGGTGAACTTTTCACTTGCAAAGAACCTGCAAATGAGTCTTCACTTGGTGCTCATTTGCTTGAACCACTAGAGAAGCATGCAACCAATCGTCCTGCCTGCCAGAAAAGAGCCCAGCACTTCAAGTGAACATATTTGTTTGCCAGAAAACCATAATGCATAAAAGAATAAGTCTTTCCCTGCTGTGGGACTGACCATCATCTCATCGCACTTACACTGCAATCCACCATCTATAGTAGTGGCACTGTTGTACTGCCTGCAGAGAAGAGTGGCTTACATGCTAACATTCTAAATGCTGCATAAGGCCTCTGATAAGAATCTTGATTCAGTGCATGCCAAACTCTCTTGAGAACTCCTGTAACAAAGAGACTTTTGGCTGTAAAAAAGAAACTCAACGGACTTAAGGAGGTGAAAAGTCCTTTGATATCTTTCAAAGATCATGCCTTTTATGGGCACAAACTATTCTCCTGAAGGAGAGCAACTGCGGCAGATGAAAAAAAAAAAAGTGTTATAAGTCAGAGTTCCAAACTACTGCTGCTCCAAACATCTTTCAAACATCAAGCTCCTGATGAAAAGAAAGATCTTTTCTCCAAATTATGACTTGGAGCAAAGCAGCAATTAGAACAAAAGGATCCTCATGAACTTAGGAAGAAAAAAGTTGCTGGTAATCAAGCCTAAGTCTTCTTCCCAACGGCAGGTTCCAAATGATTCCAAAGCACCCTTGCAAACTTTGCAGTCTTCAACTGGACAACACATGACAGGAAACAAAAGAGTTCCAGAATCTAAAAGAGGAAAACAGACAAAGCTGCAGCGTAGATCTCTTCCAAAATGACAGATTGAACAACCCATACGAGTGATTCTGATGATGAAAATAACAATGTCAAGTATGAATCGCAATCCACT
>NW_019014681.1:2313741-2325393 GCF_000150535.2 Carica papaya | reverse complement strand
ATAATTTGATATTTAACTATCAAACAATTTGACATGTCTTATTATATAAATTAATTATTAGTTAATTAATTTATCATATAGGAACAAATTAACTATTAGTTGATTAATTTATTGTAGTAGCTACATTAAATGCGTTAACTATTAGTTAATTAATTTTGTCATATTTGAATAAATTAATTATTAGTTGATTAATTTATTGTGATAACTACTTTATATGAATTAATTGTTAGTTAATTAACTTATAAAGAGAGTTTATTATCACATTTTTTAGTTTCTCTATGTGTTATAGAAAATCAATAGTGGGAATGATAAGAACTCCTATGACTATTAAGACACTCCTCAACAGAGAGAGAGAGATAATCATATGATACAAAACTTAAGAAATACTCATACGAAAGATATTAGAAGACAAACTAAAGTTGAACTTTTAGTGAATTATATTATTAAAATCAATGTAAAGATTCAAAAAATTATATGGAAGTGAGGTCTATTAAAAGATAAAGAAAAATATGATGCTCTTAAGGGAAGCTTACATATCCCTAGTCATCGAGGCTTTGTTTGAGCTTTGTTAGGACAAAGAACAAGTATATAAATTCAGAGTTAACAAATTTATCAAGAAATATGTTAATTGAGGTGCCAGAAAGATAGTTGGTGCTTCAATAGGGGTGTCCACACAAAAAGAACGTCATAAAATTGTTGGTGTTTATTTACCTAAAACAAACACAAATTTTCTTAAGGATGACCTTAAAAATAAGCTTAGAAATTTTTTTCCTAAACATATGATTAGAATAAGGTAACTTGCTTATAAATTATTTACTTTATTCTTGCTAATGAAATATTGTTCATGTTTTTCATATTTATTCATGTATATATATATATGATAGCATGATATGAATTTTTTACTTGGCGTGCATGAATTTTCATAAAACTAAAAGATTTTAGTAACATAAAGTAATACCTTACATGGTTAATTATATTAATAATAATCAAATATTGGAATTTTAGATGATGATTGAAAACATAACGATCTTTTGATTCTATGTGCAATATGAGATTATTGTTAGAATACTTAATACATGTTAAGGATGTATATATATGTTGTTAGACATTGATTAACGTTCATAATATCTATATGTATAAAAAAATGACATCTGCATCAAAAAATATTATTTTCGAACTCAACAAAGGATAAAAATTGAATATCGACAATTATGAGATGTGGAGTATGAAAATCCAATATGTACTTGAAGAGCAAGAGACTTTGGAAGCTTTGAATGAATCCATGGATAAATCTGAAGAAGGGAACACGACCTAGCATCAGAGGGACCATACAACTTTTGAGACTTGAAAGTAAAAGAACTCTCTTACTCACATTACATTGTTGAACAGTATGGAATGACATCAAGAGAGAGTTCAGGAAATATGACCTAGTTAAGGACATATGGTTCGCATTAGCTCAAAGGTTTAGTGGTATGTCATTGACCAAGCTTCGGTCACTTACTATCAAGTTTGACACTTATGAGAAACGCTCTGATCATACAATAAAAAAATATATGAGAAAAATGTCAAACATGATAAGTGAGGTGAAAGATGTTGATCATGTTCTTACTAATGAACAACAGGTCCAAGCTCTGATTCGTTCATTGCCCCAAAGTTGAGAACATATGAAGATCCACCTAACTCATAATGAAGGCATTAGATCTCTTGAAGACGCCATGAGACACTTGGAGCTAGAAGATGATCGAATTGAGGCCAATAAGTCAAGTACTAGTGTGTACATGACTAGTTCTAGCCCACAAGGTGCTGGGGAACATAAGCGCAAGTTCTATGGTGGATCCCAACAAAAGGGAAAAAAGGGTTCCAAAGCCAACAAGAAAAGAAAGTTTCACCAATAAGGGAAGAAAAAATGTCCTTTCAAGAAGATAAATATTGCAAAGGTGAAATGTTATAATTGTAGCAACAAGGGACATTTTACTCGTGATTGTAGCGAGTCCAAAAAGGTAAAAGACCTATTTGCACGTGTGAGTGTAATTTTTATTTCTAGTTTTGGCTTTCTAACTGAATCTCAACCTTTATGAACTATAAACTTAACAACCACAGACCATGTAATGAAGGATATGAATGCCTTGGTGGAATTCTGAGGCATTTTGCATGGAGGATGATGGATATATGTAGGAAATAATTCAAAAGTGGAGGTTAAGGGTATTGGTACATGTAAGTTAATGATGCGTGAAGGTCAAACCCTGTTCCTATATGATGTGCTGTTTGCTCCAGAAACTTGCGAAAATTTAATTTTTGTGTTGGTTTTACTTAAACATGGTTTCAGTTTAAAATTTAAACCTAGTGATGTAAGCTTGTATTTAAGAACAAGCCATAATGAACATTGATTATTTTCTAAATGATTTTATTGTTTTGGATGTTGACTATAGTCCTTATAATGTTAGTTTTTCTTTATTTACATCTTCTAATAGTGTTGGAACTGATGTAAATGCTTGACATGCTAGACTTGGCCACATTGATCAACAACAAATGAATAGATTAACCAAAGAGAGCTTATTAGGAAATATAAAAAATTAGAATTGTGTACTTGTGAGCATTGCCAAGCTGGAAAAACAGTAAGAAAACCATTTGAAAAATCTATAAGAGTAAATACTCTATTGCAATTAATTCACTTTGACATATGTGGTCCAATGAATGTGAGGGAAAGACATTGTACTATTTATTTTATTACATTTATAGATGATTATAATCGATTCAGTTATGTCTAGTTGATATCTCACAAATTTGAAGCTTTAAGTTACTTTAAAAAAAATGAAGAATTTAGTTGAGAATCAATTAGACAATAGAATGAAAGCTTTAAGAATCGATAGCAGACAAAAATATTTATCTTATCAGTTCAAAGAATTATGTGATAAAACATGAATAGAACATCAATTAATTATTCTAGTAACACTACAACAGAATGGTGTTGCAGAAAGAAAATATAGAACCTTGCTTGAAATGGTTAGATCTATGATAACATAAACTAATTTACCAATTACCTTTTGAAGTGATACATTATTATCTACCATATATATCGTTAACCATGTACCCTCAAAACCAGTTACCACTGCACTATATGAGTTATGGACTAAAAGAAAACCAAACTTAAGTTTTTTAAGACCTTGGGGTTGTGCCACCTATGTTCATAAATCTTCCCACACATATAAAAAATTAGGTCCAAGAGGGAAGAAGAGCATCTTTATAAGATTTTTTGAACAATCAAAAGGATATTATTCATAGGCACATAAAAAAATAGTCATGTAACTGAATTTAAATCATGATATCACATTCTTAGAGAATGATTTTTTCTAAAAAGGGCGAGATAGGTCATCATTTATCTTTATATGAAACTTAAGACCAAACTATTTACACCCCACATATATAAATAAACCCACTACATTCGAATGAGAGTGATATGAGATTTAATGAATTTGTTTCAATTTAAGTTCAATCACAACCAATGGTGGGCCTAAGTACGGAAGTTGGTCCTAGTGAAAGTAACTTAGAAGAATCTTAAATAAGTCGAACAAATTGGAAAATTATCCTCGTCATAGTTTTAAGATTGAAGGAGGAATATTCTTGCTTACTCTAGAAGATGAGGAAAAGCCAATAAATGTAAATGGGGCTCTCAAATGCCCTCTAAAGGAAAAATGGATGAAAAAGCAATGGAAGAGGAAATGGAGTCCATAAAATCTAACCAAGTCTAGGAGTTAGTCGATTTACCTAAAGGACGCAAAGCCATTGAGAACAAATGGGTTCTCAAAATTAAACAAAAAGCTTATGGTAGTATTGGAAAATATAAAGCCCGCCTAGTTGCGAAGGGGTATAATAACATGAATGAATAGATTATGAAGAAACCTTTTCAATTGTTGTTAGATTTACCTTAATTTGACTAATTCTAGCCATAGTAGCATACATGGATCTTGAATTATATCAAATAGATGTATAGACTTTTGAACCTTTCCTTAATGGAGAATTAGAAGAATAGATCTATAGGGAATAACTAGTAGGTTTCATTAAAGAAGATAAAGAACATAAAATGTGTTAACTTTTAAAGTCAATATATGGTCTTAAGCAGTTTTCAAGACAATGGTATATTCAATCTCGTAATGTGATAATGTCGCATAAATTTAATATAATTAAAGAGGACCATTGTGTAAATATTAAAAGATCTAAAGATGAATTTATTATTTTATCATTGTATGTAGATGACATACTTATAGCTAGAAATGATAAGGGGTATGTAAAAAAAATTAAAGATTGGTTGTCATCTCATTTTGAGATGAAAGATATGGGTGAGGCTGCATATATCATTGGAGTTAAGATTTCAAGAGATCATTCAAAGAAGTTATTATCTCTTTCACAAAAGGCATATGTTAAACAAATTCTTGAACGATTTCATATGCAAAATTGTAAACCCATTGATATCCCTATCACAAAAGGTGAAGCTTTAAGCTAAAGGTTGTGTCCTAAAATACCATAGGAAAAGAAACAAATGAGAAAAGTTCCTTATTCAACTGCAATTGAAAGCCTTATGTATCCTATGATGTGCACAAGGCTTGACATATGTCATGTAGTTGGAATGGTACGTAAATATCAATCTAACCTTTGCCAAACGCATTAGAAAACAGTGAAAAAAATCCTATGTTATCTCAAAGACATATATGATTACTCGTTGTGTTATTAAGGAGTTGATTTACACTTTAACGGTTATTATACACTGCTTAGGAAGGAGATTTAGATAAGAGAAAATCTATCTTTTAATTTTCTTTCTTTTTAAATAGTGGTGTCATATCATGGAGTAGTAAGAAATAATCATATATAGTCTTTTCCACAACAGAAGTTGAGTTTGTAGCTTTTTTAACTGCAGTGTAAGAAACTATTTGGTTAAAAAGGTTTATGGACCATTTAGGAGTCAATGGTATTGCTAGGAAAATAGTAATTGTGAACTGTGATAATCAAGCAGCAGGAGCATATATTAAAGATCCCAAATTTCATGAAAAAATAAAACATATAGATATTAAATATAATTTCGTGAAGGACATGGCTACACAAAAAGAAGTGAACATAAAGTACATATCTACGTGCGATATGGTAGCAGATCCATTTACAAAGCTTATACCAAGATATGCATATTATAAGCATGTTAAATAATTAGGTTTGCTTAGGTGTTAAATTTATTTATATATTATATATTTCCCAACCATGTTCATTGGTTATGTTATCAATGACATGCTTTGTTTTTCTTTTATTGGCCTTATTTACATTTGTTATAGAGTATACATATGTTGTGTACATTTATACATTTAGAAAAAACGTGTCAAATAGAATAAGATTGGTCTTCTCACACAAGCAATCGCCTTCGTTATTTGGTATAACATAGATGAGACAAATTTAAGATAATTATCTAGGTAGTAATTGAAAGCCATCTTAAATATAATAACTGTTGCCACTCATCAGGGTAAAGAATTAAGTTATAATAAAATTGATAAGTTTATGACATTAAGTAAATAATTTAATGATTATCACTTTATTTATTTTATTATCGTATTAGAGTTCTGAAGAATGAAAAAGATATGTAAGTGAACTCGAGTTAGATATTAAGTATATTTGAGAAATAAAAGACATGCTAACATAGGAGGGTATGGAAAATGGTTATTTTGACTCTCGGAACCTCAACCCAACACATGAAATTTCAGAAACTTAACCACCTAATAATCCTCTCTCTCGAATTGAATCTACAATCCTCAAAAGGAATGCAAAAACAAAAACTAGGGAAACAAAAACGAGAAAAAGAAAGACATCACAGACTTACCTGATAAGTTGATTCCAACTCCTTGGCTCAATCAAGGCTTCAGAAAGCTCATCTACCTTCGAAGAACTTAAAAAGGAAAATTAACATGAAGCTAATTCAAAGAAAAAGCTCAAAGCTTTAAATTTTAATAAAGTTGTATTAAAGTGCTGCTAGAAATTAAAATAACTATTAAAATAATAAAATTGGTCTCCCAAATCTTCAAGAATCTTGTTCTTTCTTAAACGTCTATCTTGAGTAGAGTTTCTCCTTCAATTTAAGCATTTTTATCACCTGGGATTAATTTATAAAAATTGTTTTAGGTTGGAAACCTTGTAGAATTTGGAAAAAGGAAAAAATCTAAATCTAAAAGAATTTAGGAAAGCTAGTTGCTTAGGTAGCTTGGGAACCACGCGGGCCACGATTGGGTCATGCAGACAGGCAAGGCAGGCTGTATAGGCCTACTACGTGGGCGTGGGCCGCATGCGTGCATTCTTGCTGGGCATGGGCCTTGTTGACTGCATGTATACAAACTATTGTGTGCATACGGGGCACCTCCTGTACACTTACATGCACACATTGAGCATGTGGGATTGCTTATCCTCTCGCCTGCAGGATTTATGTAAGCAGGCACTTCCTTACAGATGAGTGTGCAGCATGCGGGGTATGCATACATGTTTTACGCAAACGTTACATGTGCTTGGAAGTGGGGATGACTTGTCCGCATGGGCGGGAACCATGACTCATGTGGGAAGACCCACACATGTGTAGGCTATAGGTATCCATACCCATATTACATTTTGAGCTTTTATTGGACGTGGACTCAAGGGCTGAGTCTTTCCTTGGATGTAAGGCCCAATAACTTCCTATTTTTCGTTCTTTTCTGATTTTGCCTCTTTTTAGATTGAGATCCAAGTGTAATTAAGCTAGATTTCCTATCTTAGGCTTGCACTCAGGTGGTTTTAACTTGGTCATTATCTATCCGAGAATACTTACAACCATGTCTAGGAAGCTTATTATTGTTTTATCTTTTTCATTCTTTCATGGTCTCACAAACTTCCTTTTTAGTACTGCCTTTTCCTTAATCATTATCACATCACATGCACTCCATGGGAAATGAGAGAATATCGTTGCATGTGATTCATACCGCATGTGCAAATAATTTGACTAAAGGGTAATAAAAACGAGATCTCAATTTTAATATTGTGCGAGCCCCTAAGATTTTAAGATAATCTCATCTAATAGTCTCATGGCTCTAATATGTTTCTTAAACCTTTTAATTAAGACTTGTTATCTTAGGATATAACTAAAAGATCATGAATGATTCGGTCCAATGAGATATTTCTAGAAAAATGAATTAAATAAAAAGTGAGAGAATCAAGATAAGAAGAAGATCACAATTTAAAGGAAATATCATATCATTGATGTACATTCATTAGCAACCAATTATGTTTATCTATGAAAAATCATAATTATGAATATACTTGATTTATTACTTAAATGAGATCATTACAGAGATGAATGTGATATGTTATCTAGGGTATAACATACAATTACATACTCCAAGCTTCATTATTCAAGAAGCTATATACTCCTAACATATTTATAGCTAAAGTACACTTGAAGTATGCATGATCACACGACCTCTTTTACACATATGAGTCTAGTAGAATTGAAGAGAGAGATGGTCCCATCACATATGAGTGGGAGATGTTGAATTTAATCAGGTGGGTCACCTATTATGGAACCCAACCTAGTTTGGATTAATAATAATTAATTATTAATTAATAGTGGTAATTGCTTAATAGTTACCACTTAAATTCAATAAGTAGTTAATTACTACAATCTAATAGAAAGTTATTAATTAGTAGTTACCACTTAATCCAATAAGTGGTTAGTTACCACAATCTGACAGTAAGTTGAAAAAAAAGGTATAGAAAAAGAAAAATCACTCTCTCTCTCTCTAAAGTTCTTCTTTTGTGATGCTTGTGAAGAAGAAAGAATTTTTGTTATTTTTTTAAAAAAAGTTTGAATTTTTACAAGAGGTATTTATGTCATAATATTTTCATACAGTTCATTATTTAATAATGTGATTGTATGTGTTGCTATGTATATTGATTTTAGGAAGTTATGTTTGTTTGTAGATTATGTGTTAATTTCATGAATTCTTAACACTCCTATATATTGTGAAATACATGAGTCTCTCAATTATCCTCTTGAATATTGTTGAATATGAACTTAGGGCTCCTCCATTATTAGATAATTTGACATTTTATTCTAGTGAGTCTCCTCCATCTCTCGGGTTTTCCATGAGTTTACCTAAACTGAATATTCCAAGTCTAGTATAGACTTGGTATATTCATGAGTCTATCAATCAGCCTCCTATATATTGTTGGATATGAAATTGGCTCTCCTCAATTAGCTTCTTGAATATGTTAAGTATATGAGTTTCTCAAAAGCCTTCTATATATTATTGGATATGAAATTGGCCCTCCTCTCTCATTGGATAATTTAGTATTTTAGTCTAGTGGCGATGCTAAAATTCTGCCACCTAATGGACTTGCATCCTTTAATAAGTCTAGTGCATACTTCCTTTGGTATATGTGTATTTTTTTTCTAGACCTAGTAACATCAGTTTCAAGGAAATAATGAAATTTTCTATGTCCTTAATTTTTAATTCATTATCTAATCTTTCCTTTAATTCATCTATGATACTTTCATCATCTCCCACCATAATTATATCATCAACATAAATAAGACTATGAAACTTTTACAACTTTTCTTTACAAAGAGACTATGGTTGGTCTTAGATTGACAGAATCCTTGCTTGATGATAAAATCTTAGAACTTTTTATACCATTATCTTGATGTTTATTTAAGATAGTGCAAGCTTTACAACAGTCTCCATACCTTTCTTTCATTTTTTCTCATACGCTTAGGTTGTAATTCCATATATACATATTTATTTAGATCTTCATGCACGAATACGTTATTGACGTCCAATTGTCAAATATGCCAACCTCTTGCTACTGCTAAAGGTAGGAGCATTTAGACTGACACTATCTTTGCAATTGGTGAAAAAGTCTCATGATAGTTTAGATCTTCTCTTTGGGAACCCTTTGCCATTATTTGACCTTATATTTTTCAACAAATCCATTTACCTTAAACTGCACTTTGGATTCGCATTTATATTTCATTTTTTTCTTTCCCATAGATAGGTCCACAATTTGCCATGTTTTATTTTCTTTAAAAGCATTGAGCTCATTCTTCATAACATCTCTCCAATCTGAATCTCTACTAGCCTCCTCATATGAGTTTGATTCTTTTTGAGATGCCACGACCAATTTATCCTTTGTGTCCCTATAAGCCCGACATATCCAAGTATTGTCGATATAGGTGTGCATCTATTTGATTGACACTCCTTTTCAATTGAATTTTATGAATTATTGTCTTAATCTTGAATCTATTCATAAAAATAATTCCCTAAATATATTAGTCTCCTCTTCATTTTGGTTTACTTTCTTCTTGATAGATTGTTCTCAACAACTATTTCTTCATGTGTAGGGGCTTGTTCTATTTCTTGTTTCTCATTATCTAGTTCTTCACTTGAGCTCACTTTCTTCATTTGGCTTGACACTCCAATTTCCACACTTGATTCTCTCACTTCTCTAACATAGTTCTCAACTTCTACTTGTGTGAGAAAGGTAATATGTGGGACACTTATTGAATTATATCTTGATTTTGGTGAAGTTTGAGACTCCTTCCTTTATTCTTTATTCTTGTAAGGAAACACTCTTGCATGAAAGGTAACATTTCTTGATATAATGATTTTACATGCCCCTATATCAAGCAACTTGTATTCCATAGTACCAAATGGATACCTTAAAAAATGTACGTTCTAACTTTAACATCAAACTTGTGTCTGTTAATGTGGGTGCAAATGCCAGACATCCAAAGACTTTTAAATGATCACATTCTTGTTACCTTCCATACAACACCTCAAATGGTGTTTTATTACCTATCATTGTTAAAAGAATTTCGATAATAAGATAAATTGAAGTAAGTATAAAATCACTGAAGTACTTTAGATCCAATCCACTTTATAATTTCAAAGCCTTAATAATATTGAGTAACTACTTGTGCTTTCTCTCCACCTTTCTATCTTACTAAAGAGTCTCCACATAACTCCTTTGATGGATGTTGCCCTTTTTATCATATAATTCCTTGTTTCAAACTCTTTCCCATTATAACTTCAAATTGCCTTTTGATTTTCCTACCAAATTGTATTTCCACAGAAGTATAAAAAGCTGCAAATGAATGATAGTTTTAACCTTGGTTTTCATCAAACATTCATGTGGACTTAGTGCAATTATCAAGAGTTGATAACATTATAAGTAGTGTCATTACAAGGTCTCAAAATATCACAGTGTACTAAATCAAAACATCATTTACCCTACTATTACTATCATAAAATACAAGTATATACATCTTAGCTAAAGGATAAACATAGGGTAGCTTATAATTCTTTATTTTTAGTACACTTAAAGAATGTCTGACTTGGACTATGAAGGATGTCCAATAGTGCCCATACATCAAGATTGTCTTCTTTTTGATTGGGGCTTGAAATTGTTGCACATGAGAAAACTTGTTAAGTTAAATCCTCTAAATCTTTGAACTATTTAAGTTGATATAGTCCATTTTTAATTTCCCCAAGTCTAAGTGTCTTTTAGGTCATAAGGTCCTAAATTATTCAATTCTTTTGTGAAAATATTAAATAACATCCGATATCTTGTGCCAATCTCCTTGTAAATATCAAGTTAAAGTTGAATGATGGCATACACAACACATTATTAAATACTAGTTTATCACTTAATTTAATCACCCCAATAAGAGACATATTCACATTTCTCCATTTAGCAAAACCACTTTAGATGCGATGTTTGAGGTGATTTCAATGTACGAGTGCGGTGTATGGACAATGTGATATGATGCTCCACTGTTTATGATCCAAGGACCATGTGTGCTTTCATCTGATTTCAATGAATAGGCATTAAAACAGAAAAACATACTCGAGAATTTGACTAAGCTTGGTTCTTGTGAGGATTCAGAGGATCATTGTACCATGTTCACAAAATGTTGATTATGTGGAATGAATGTCATTAGTTGATTGTGTTATTCCTTAGTCAGGATAATGTTGCTCAGTTGCATTGGATTGGCCATGTGATTCACAAGTGGACACTAGAGTAATATTTAATTGTCTAGTTTCCCCATGGGACTTCTATCCCTTTGATTGTCCTTGGCCCTTATAACATGTCTAAGTAATTTCCTTAGTATATTGCAATTGAAGCGCGTAATTCTATTTGAATTTACCTTAAAATATCTTTCTAATGAATATCCATTCATCTTATAGTGTGTACGGTAGTACTTTCTTTATTAGGGTTTGTGGTTTTACCTATTTTGTTTGTCTTTTTTGATATTAAAAGATAAACCCTATTTGGTATAGACTCCATGAAGATTTTCTTTCGTTTCTCCTCTTGTTGTATGGTGGAGAATACCTCATTCAGGCTAGGGAGGGGTTTCGTTATCAGTATTTGGGTTTTCATTCCCTCGTAAAACTCATTGAGGCCCATGAAAAATTTGATCACATAAATTTTTTTTTTCTTGCTTTTTAATAATAGCTCTCAAACCTCCACATGTGTAATTAAGTATAAGTTTATAATTCACAATTTCATCAATCAAACTCTTAAGCTTTAAAAAATACACTCTCATAAGATCTTTATTTCACATGTGATTTAGAATAGATTGTTTAATCTTATATA
>NW_019014681.1:2291604-2306681 GCF_000150535.2 Carica papaya | reverse complement strand
TGGATCCAAAGCACTCTTCCCATCCACTTTCTAAGAACCTAGTTTCTTGCCAAGTATCGGTAAGGGATCATGTTTTTTGTTTTATACATCTAAGTTCCCTTTTTACATAAAATAACTAAATTATGATGATGCATGTTATTGTTTGTTGTCCGGTATGATTTTAAAAGCATGTGTATTATTGTGTTACATTATGTTGATTGTTTTATATTCGTTAAATTTGCACATGATGGCCTTGTGCCGAAGTAAGAAAAGGAAAAATATATGTAAAATTTGTAAAGGTGTTATCTCTGAGGGGTTTTCGTTTATATTTTGTTTATGTATCTTCCTCTCCCTCTGAATTTAAATCTGTTGGTGAACCTCTCTCTGTGAATGACGAGCATTTGCTCTGACAAGAGTGAAAACCTATAATCATAGACAGGGCCCACAATAGTGACGTACAACCATGGTCATAGATCCCACCCTTATTTGGTCTGGCAAACCGAAACGTGCGGATGTAATATGATCTGGTGTCATCCATAGTGGTAGTTTAAAATCTCTTCTGCCCTCAGTAGATATATGTCGGAATGGCTTCACGCAAAGAGAATGGTAAAAAATATAAAAATTGGAATATTTCTTATGTTTGGTTTTTGCCTATTACTTTCTGTTTAATAATAGTTTCTGATTTTGCCTATCATATGAATTGTTTTGTTGTTAATATGATTTTCCTTAAAAAATTAATTATTTTCTAAGTATTTAACTATGTCATTCTGCCATGGATCTTTGGGGTACGTATTTATTGGATAAACATGTTTATTTGAAATTAATAACCTTTGAAACCTTAACTGTGTAATCTTAATACTATTTCTCTTACTGAATTTCATGGAACTCACCTTTTTCATACTGGGACCTCTTAGATGATGATAATGATGAGTCGTCCGCAGTGTTACCTCTCGAAGTCTACTTCGATCCTTCTTTGGATCCCTAGTGTACTTACAAGTGCTTATTTCATCAATACTCTAATAAATAATGTTTTTGTAATTAAGTAACTTTTGTGGATGTATTCATTCGGTGACTTTCACTGGTCCTAGATGTATAAACCTTCATTTATATTTTGATTATAAAGGATTTCTAGTTTCCACTATATACATTTTTTATTGCACACACATATGTTTATGTTATTAGGCACCCTAATACCCCATCAGGTATTTGGGATGTTACAACTTGGTATTAGAGCATAATCTTCAGTAAATCCCTTACTTTAAAGCCTCCAGTTAGACATTGGAGTCTTAGAAGAATTCTTAGAATTAGGAATAACATTCTTGTTGACCACTTATTATTTCTTGTGTGTAAATTGAATGGCTCGTGGGAGGCCATCCGTAGACCACACTAAGGCCCAGGACACCCTAACTCATGTCGAGTTTAAAAAACTCATCCAAGTTATTCAAATTTTGACTGCCATAGTAGGTCATAGTCAGACCCAACATGACCAGATCCCTCCTTCCCATAATTGATGCCCCATAGATAAGACTATTTCCCATAATATGTTTGAGTTCTAGAGGCTAAATCCTCCTCATTTTGACAATGGACCGATCCTGGCTGCTGAAGCTTGGATTCTATAGATTGTCTTCTCTATCTTAGACCCCTTTAAGGAATAAAAAGTCCCTCTCGCCACCTTTATTTTCATCGATGAAGCCGAGCATTGGTGGCAACCCACCCCTACCACATGGACCCACTTTATGACTGCCTTTCTGGAGAACTTTCTTCGATATATATTTGGAAGAAGAAAGATGAAGAGTTTCAGGACCTGCATCAAATAAACCTGACTATTAACCAGTGCGCTGTCAGGTTTTTCCAGCTATCTCGATTCGCTTCTATGATGGTGGCCATGGAGAGCCAGATGACTCGAAAATTCACGAAAGGCCTCAGAGCATACATCTATGATCACATCATAATTCTGAAGCTCGACACTTATGCATAGGCACTTGAGCACACCTAGACGGTCAAAGGACTTATTGCAGCCCAACAACAATACCTCTCCCATATCTATACACAGCAACAACAACAGTAGCAGAGGAGGAGACCTATTAGCCCTGACTTCGATCGCGTCGCTAAAAGACCTTACACAGTACCTATCTCTGCCCCTTGCCCACCTTCTGGTAATCCCGTCTAATCTACTCAACTTTGTTGTCACTGTGGAAAGGATCATGGTGATTGGCCCTTCCATCATCTCAATAACTTCTACTTCAAGTAGGGGAGCACTCAATATTTCGCTCAGGACTATCCTCGGCAACCTCAAGACATGGTCCGACCCTTGCCCAAGGCCAAGTTTACCACCTCAATGAGCCTGATGTGGTAGCCATACTAGCTATTATTCATGGTACCCTTTCCATTTATAATTATACTACCCATGCATTGGTAGATATAGGTTCTACTCATTCATTTGTATCATGTAAGTATGTCGAAAATCTAGAAATAAAATCGAAACCTTTAGGGCAAACTTTGACGATGGAAGCTCCTGCTAGGGGACTTTTAAAAGCTTACATATTCTTTAGAAATTATAAAGTAAGTATCACGATAAGGAAGTAGTTGTAGACCTTATACTCTTAGACTTCTCAGAATTTGATATAATTCTATAAATGGATTGATTAAAAAATTATAGAGCTATCATAGACTGTGAGAGTAAGGTTGTAATCCTACGCTCACCAAAACAAAAACAGCCACAGGATTATGAGAGGTTTGTTTGTAATTATATGATTGTGAAAGTTTTCGGTGACTTGTGAATGAATGAATAGGTTTATTTTAAAATTTTGACTTTTTAATACCTAGAATTATGGACTTTGAGCCATCACTACAGACAATCCCCATGGTCTATAGTTTTTTAGATGTCTTTCTCGTAGATCTGTCTGGTCTGCCTCCCCAATGGGAGATTGAGTTCTGCATTAACCTTGTCCCTGGAATCCAGCCTATTTCGAAGCTTGTCTATCAAATGAGCTGAACAGAACTCATGGAACTCGCACATCAAATAACTGCACTATGATAGGAAACATTTATCTAACCTAGTCACTCCTTGTGGGGCACTTCAGTTTTGTTCATAAATAAAAAGGATTAAAGGCTCTAACTCTGCATCGACTACCAAGAACTCAACTCAGTGACTATTAAAAGTAAGTATCCCTTACCTCGTATCGACAACCTGTTTGACCAATTATAGGGTGCGCCGATCTTTTTTAAAAAATCTTTTTTAAAAATAGTCGGTCTGGCTATCACCAGTAGAGGTAAAATCTAAAGATATTCCCAAGATAGTGTTCTGCTATCATTAAGACCTATTCCAGTTTCAAGTCATGTCAGTTGCTTTGACTAATGCCCATACTATTTTCATGGATCTCATGAATCGCAGCTTCAAACCAGCTTTGGAAAAATATGTCATTATCTTCATCAATGACATTCTGGTGTATTCTAAGACCCTCGAAGAGCATGCCACTCACTTGACCCAAGTCTTAAAGGCTCTCTGATGGCACTAGCTTTATGCCAAACTTAGTAAATGTTCTTTTTAGTTAGACTGAATATCTTTTATCGGTCACATGGTTCTGGTGAGGGTATTTATGTTGATCCTCCCAAGGTTGAGGCTATCATTAATTGGAGCCAATCGACTAATATCACTGAGGTTCACAGTCTCTTGGGTTTGGCCAACTATTACTAACGCTTTATTGAAGGATTTTCCCATATCACCACTCCCCTGACTCACCTCCCCAAGAAGGGAATTCTCTTTAATTGGGACTCTGAATGTGATGAAAGTTTTCTTGAGTTGAAGCGTTGACTCACAACCACTCTAGTATTGATCATCTCCGACAATATTGGATGCTTTCAGGTTTACTGTGACACATCTCGTATTGGTTTGGGTTACGTCCTGATGCAACACGGTCATGTGGTTGCATATGGATCCAGAAAATTGAAGCCTCGTGAAGGTAACTAACCCATGCACTTCCTAGAGCTTGCTACCATCGTTTTTGCTTTAAAATATGATGTCACTACTTGTACGATCAAACTTTTGAGATCTATACGGATCACAAGAGTCTGAAGTACTTATTCTCTCAAAAGGAGTTAAACATGAGACAAAGATGTTAAAGAATTACAACTGTAAGGTCATTTACCACCACGACAAAGGAAACGTTGTCGCTAATGCCCTTAGTCTCTGATGCCCATAGTTGCAAGGACTCGGCCATTTTAGCCCAGTTGATTCTTTCTAGTTGGAGAATGGGCGAGATGATTCAAGGCCTCAAGATTGGTTATTGTGGAGACTCGCCCAGATACACAACCAACCAAATATCCTAATGTGAATTTAGAAAGCTCAAGTAATAGATCGAGAAATCTCGAAGCACCTAGATAAATTTGCTTCTAAGGACAACACCGACTTCACAATTTCTAATCATGGACTATACCAGTTTCGTGATTGTGTATAGGTACCTAGCGACCCCAAACCCATAGTGGAACTCCTAAAAGAAGCTCACTCATTCAAGTTGTCAATCGACCCTGATAGTACCAAAATGCACCATGATTTGAGATGCCAGCTGATGTGAGCGTGGACATGGACTAGAAATAGAATGCTCAATCCAAAGAAAGATAAGGAAATAGAGCAAAAAGGAGATCTTATGGCCGACTCTAAATTTTCATATGTCCCCCATTAATTTGACCACAATCTCTTTTAATTAAAAGGGAATACTAAATTTATCTTTATTAGGAATTAGCTTTTAATTTTTAATTTATTTCTATGTCTCCCCTTTTAATTTGCCAACAATCTCTTTTAATTAAAAGGGAAGACTAAATCTATCTTACTTAGAAAACTAATCTTTAATTTTTAATTTTTAATTTATTTCCTATGTAATTGCAAATTAAATTAAGAGATTTTATTCCTTTTTATTTACTTGGCTTAGCCTATAAATAGGTCACTAAGTCTTCATTGTAAGGCATTCAAAAATTATCTCAATAATATTAAGAGTATTTCTTTCAAGAAATGTTCTTCTACCATCTTGTTGAGTAAGGAGTGGATCTACTTATCAAGGTACGACCTTGTGATGTTTTTCTATTCTATTTCTTTCATTTCTAGTAACCTTTGTTCCATCATTCTTTATAGTGGGTTAAGTAGGAAAGGTTTTCATAGGATCAAATTCATTTGGTGCCTTGAATGAAATTGTGTGAGTTCTTGATCATATTGGTTGATCTTGAGTTCCGTATCATTTGGTATCAGAGTTTTGGCTCCATCTAGACCTATTATTTTTTTATTTTTTTACTTTTAAATTCTTGCACCGTTTATTAGTTTATTTTCTTTTTTTTTCATCTACTAAAAAAAAGATTATCTCATACATCAATCCAAGCAAGATATAACATCAATTGACATTTTCTTGGCTTGATAAAATCGTTGTTGAGTACCAATTTTTTAATCTACTTTTTTTGAAATTTTATTTCCTATGCAAAAAAAAAAAAGAAAATAAGAGATAAAAAAAGATAATAAAGGAAAGAAATCCCATCGGGAAAGTACTTACCTTTTTGGTACTCAAACATTCTTCTTTGAAACGGTGCCAGAACCACCTCTACATAAGGCAAAAGCCCCTTTTATTTTACAATTTTTTTACATCCACTCGCATTCACATTTACATAGTTCATTAAAGGCTACTTTTTTTTATATAGAGCGTAATATACATCGAGAATAGATTGGTAGGAATATCTTTTGGATTTTCTCTTGGGGCAATATCGAATTCCTACATCTTCTATAAACTGTTAGTTTTTTTTATTGTCAGTTTCTTTTATTATTCTAAGCTTTAGTTGCCTAATAAATCTAAGCATTTAAATTATATCTTAACGTTTAACATAATTGATAACACATTATCTCTTCTTCTGTGTATTATACTTTTTCTTCTATTATTGGTGTAATATTTATTCTATAGGACTCATTGCGATGTCTTAACACAATACTTAACAATACTTTGATTCAAGGGGATTTATCCAACACTCAACTTGAGGGTGAGAGATAAAAAGGTAAAAGCTATGAGTGTGTGAGATTATTAGAGGATAAAAGCCAAGTGACTGAAATACGAGGGAACTGGTGAAAAAAAAAAACTTTTTTTAACTAACTCTTTTGTAGGAGATCTTCTTAAAATGTCAAGTGAGCCTCAAAGCCCTACTAATATAATGCTCCTTATGGAGGCTATGCATACAGAATTGACACAACTTAGTCAAAAGATAGATAACTTGAGTAGTGGTCGAAGTGAAGTAAGACACAAGACCCCTAATATAAGGTGGCCTAGAACTCAACATCTTGAAAATGAGGTCGGGTCCTATAATAATAAGGGGGAAGATAGGGTGGAGAGGAGAGAAGAAATAAAGGATAGTAATATCAGCTCCATCAAGATGAGAATACCACATTTCAAGGGTATGAATGATGCTGAAGCATACTTAGGGAGAGGAAGGTAGAACTACTCTTTGATTGCCATAACCACCACGAAGAAAAGAAGATTAAACTAGTAGCGGTAGAGTTCACTGACTACGCCTCAGTGTGGTGGGATCAACTACTCACTAGACGACGTAATAAAGAGCGACCAATATCCTCTTGGAGAGAGATGAAAGCAACCATGCGAAAAAAGTTCGTACTCTCTTGCTACTATAGAGAGATGCATCAAAAGTTACAACGCTTAACACAAGGGTCTATGTATGTTGAGGACTATCACAAAACGATGGAGATGGCCATGATCAGGGCCAATATAGAAGAAGATCCTGAAGTAACCATGGCGAGATTCCTTGGAGGTCTCAACAGAGACATCACCAACATTGTGGAATTACAGCACTATATAGAAGTGGAAGACATAGTGCACATGGCCATGAAAATGAGAGACAACTCAAGTACAAAAGGTGGGACACATCATGTCACCCCTACTAACAACTCAGAATGGCCTAAGAAAGAAGAAAACAAGGGAATAAACAAGAAGAAGGAAAAGTTCGCACTATTTGATACAAAAGGTATGACACCTAACTCATCTTAAAAGCATAGTTCAATAAAATATTTTAGGTGTCTCAGAATCGAACATATCACTTCTCAATGCTCAAATAAGAAGATCATACTGTTGAGAGGTGATGACAGAATTGATAGTTCTAGTGATTGTGAGAGCGAAGATAATGATACAATGGCACCACTGGAGGATGTTGAGGAAAGTGTTGAATATCCAGCTCAAGGGGAAGCTTTGGTTATCTAGAGAGTTTTAAACGTTCAAGTTAAGCCGGAAAAAAGTAACTAGAGAGAGAATATCTTCCACACTTATTGCCTTATAAATGGGAAGGTATGTAGTCTCATTATAAATGGGGGTAGTTGCACCAACGTTTCTAGTATTATTCTAGTTGATAAACTTGGGTTGATATGCACGTGTCATCCTCATCCTTACAAGTTGTAGTGGTTGACTGATTGTGGAGAGATGAAAATAACTAAACAGGTATTAGTTTCCTTCTCTATTGGGCAATACACTAATAAAATACATTGTGATGTTGTGCCCATGCATGCTACTTGGAAGACCTTGGCAGTATGATAAGCGTGTAACTTATGATGGCTTTAGGAATTGTTATTCCTTTAGCATGAGTGGTCAGAATTTTACACTTGCACCACTATCACTTGAGGACGTATTCAAAGATCAGCAATAACTCAAAAACTCTATAAAGTCCGAAGGAAATAAAGGATTGAGGAACATGAAAAGAGAATGTTACTATATGAAACAAGAGCTAAGGTGACCATCTTTCAAGAAAAAATTATTAACTCACCTCAAACCTTCTTTGTTAAATAGTGTTGTCTTGCAGGACATTTTCTCAAAGAAAACAGGATTGGTGAAACCCCTGCATAAGAAGTGTTTGATTCGAGGACGAATCATTTTTGAAGGGGGAGAGGATGATGTGAGCATGGACATGGACCAGAAAGAAAAGGCTCAATCTAAAGAAAGAAGAGGAAATATAGCAAAAATGAGATCTTATGGCTGACCTTAAATTTTCATATGTCTCCCCATTAATTTGACCGCAACCTCTTTTAATTAAAGGGGAAGATTAAATTTATCTTAGTTAAAAAATTAGCTTTTAATTTTTAATTTATTTTTATATATCTCCCCTCTTAATTTGGTCACAATCTCTTTTAATTAAAAGGAAAGACTAAATCTATCTTATTTAGAAAATTAATCTTTAATCTTTAATTTTTAATTTATTTTCTATATAATTGTAAATTAAATTAAGAGATTTTATTTTCTTTTTTATTTACTTGGCTTAGCATATAAATAGGCCACCAAGTCTTCATTGTAAGATATTTAGAAATTATTTCAATAATACTAAGAGTATTTCTTTTCAAGAGAAGTTCTTCTACCATCTTGTTAAGTAAGGAGTAGATCTACTTATTAAAGTATGACCTTGTGGTGTTTTTTCATTCTATTTCTTTCATTTCTAGTGACCTTAGTTCATATCATTCTTGATAGTGGGTTAAGTAGGAAGAGTTTTCATAGGATCAAATTTCTTTGGTGCCTTGAATGAAATTGTGTGAGTTCCTAATCACGTTGGTTGATCTTGGGTTCCACATCACCAGTTCTAGTGGCCTGGAATGAAGAATGAAATTGTTGAGTACGTCTCTTGGTGTCTCACATGACAGAGGATCAAGGCAGAGTATCAGAGACTTAGTGGCCTTTTGCAAGGTCTCCCAATTCTTGAGTGGAAGTGGGAGCACGTGACCATGGATTTCATTACCGGTTTGCCCAGAATTAGCTCTAATCATGATGCCATATGGGTCATTGTAGATAGATTAACCAAGTTTCTTGCAATAAAGACTATTAACTCGACTAGTAAACTGGCTCAATTATATGTTGAAGAGATTATCCGACTCTATGGCATTCCTACTTCGTGGTGTCAGACAGGGACCCTCGTTTCACCTCTCACTTTTGGAATAGCTTTTATGAAACCCTTGGCTCCGACCTCTACTTCAGTACTGTTTATTATCCCCAAACTGACAGGTAGTCTGAGCCCACTATCTAGACCTTAGAAGACCTGTTGCACGTTTGTGTACTGGACTTTGGTGGTAGTTCGGATTTGTATATTTCCTTTGCGAATTTGCTTATAACAATAGCTGCGACTCTAGCATTGGCATGGCTCCATTTGAAGCCTTTTATGGTAAGCTTTATCGATCCCCCACTAGTTGGATTGAGCTTGAGAACAGGCATCTCCCTGCGATGAAATATGTCTAAGAAACTATCGACAAGTTACTGTCATCTGAAAAAATCTCATCACTACACACAATCGCCAGAAGAGCTATGTTGACGTCTGGAGGAGGCGTTTTAACACGGGAGGGTGTGGAGAGGATTGAATAAATTCATATAACCCACTCAATGTATGCAATACCAAAATTTTAACTGCCTAGATAAATCTCTCTCTCTCTAATTGAATCTACAATCCTAAAAGGAATGCAAACACAAAGACTAAAGAAAATAAAATAAGAAAAAAAAATACCACAGACTTACCGATAAGTTGATTTCCATTCCTTGGCTCAACAAGACATTTGAAGACTCTTATTTTCTGAAGAACTTGAAGAATCTAAACTAGCAAAAATGCTAAAAGAATAAAAACATAAACTTTCAAGAATTCTCTCAAATTGATTATAATTAGTGTGTTTACAACCTATGGGCAAAGACCTATTTATAGTCCTTCCCGAGCAATCTACATGAGTATAATTTTTGAAATAATTTAATAAAATAATACCATAAATAAAATTCTATCTAAATATAGGATCATTATATAATAAAATATTTATTCTATCCCATCTAAATACAAAGAAATTAATTAAATAATCCTAAGGGATAAACTTACATAATTAAAATAATATTAAAATACCCTAATATTTATCCCATGTTGTTTCCATGTAAAACATATGTGGAAATTAATTTAGGCATGTGAAATTTTAGTTTAAAATATGGGTAATTTAAAAATTGGGTCCCAAAGCTTTAAAAAAATCAAAAATAGAAATTAATTAAAAGAATTTGAGGGCGGCCGATTTTTGGGGGCAATCCGATCGAGTTGGGCTCACCAGACCATTGGGATCACGCTAGAAAGGCCCGTAAGGATGTAGACTTGTGCACTTGGGCTGGCTAGGCTGATTGCAAGCCCAGCTTTATGGGGCGGCCAAGTGGGGGCCTGCCGGCCGTGGGATTCCTAGCCCACGGGTCGCACGTGCATGGACAAGGATGTGTGCGACCCTGGGCTCGCACACACGTCGTGCAGATCTTGCGTGCATGCCACCACGTGGGGAGTATAGACTGCTCCGGCTGCTTGCTTGCGTGCTGCTTCACGCGTGCAGATTATCCACCTGCACGGGTGGATCTCTATCCTTATTACTCACGTGCCAAAGATAGTTTACGATTGCCGCATGTGTCTTCCACAGCTACGCTAGACTTTAGGCCTTCCTTTGTGCTTTATCAATGACTGTGTTGCTTACCCATCTCTGGACTATCAGATTGAAAATTCCTTGAAGCTTGCAGGCCTGGCTTTAGGTGATCGGGCCTATGGGTAACTGGACTTTTTTCCCCCACTGGTGCTAGTTCGTCATGAACTTTAGAGTCCTGCGCGTCTTCTTTTATCTGAATATCATTTGGGATGGTTCTCGCATCTCCTTTCGAGTTCACTGTTGGCGACCACGTCTTTCTAAAGGTTTTTCCATTCAAGGGAAAGATGCAGTTTAGGAAAAGAGGAAAGTTCAACCCTATTTACGTGGGACCTTTTGAAATTGTAGAACATATAGGCCTTGTAGCTTATCGTCTTGTTCTACCCCTAAAGTTTCACGGCATTCATAATGTTTTTAGCATCTCCATGCTTAAAAGGTATCATCCTGCCACTTCCCACATCATTCCATATCAACAAATTTTCATTAACTCGGGCATCATATACGTGGAGTACTTGGAGGAGATAGCCGATTAAATGGAGAAGTTTCTAACGCAACAAAAGGACCTTAATTGTCAAGGTGCTATGGCAATATCACACCCCGTAGGAAGCAACATCGAAACTTAAAGAAGAGATGCGAAAGAAGTTTATTGACTTGTTATGAAGAACCACAAATTTTGAAGAACAAATTTATTTGAGGTGGGGAAGATATAACACTTCGGAACCTCTATGCTTAAACATGGTGTTAAAAACTCCATTTGGGCCTAAAAGCCGCGTATATTTAATATATTGCATATGTTTTTATTTGTTTGGTTTTAAAAACTAACCTGTATTTTAGAGAATTTTAAATATATATGTGTATATAGTGTTTGAAAAGTTTTAGGAAAGAGAGAGAAAAACAGATAAAAAATTAGAAAACAGAAGAGAAGAAAAAATTCCTGGGCAGGGAAAAATCCCCAGACACACAGGAAAAATCTAGCGAACGCGAGCCGCGTGCCTACGCACTTGCACGCACGCAGAGGCGTTCACGCATGGCACTATACGCACAAGCGTGCACACAGGTGCTCTGTGCACTAACGCACCCATCCCTTGCGCGTCGACAGGGCATAACTCACCTTGCTACGTGGGTCCCACCGTGGCAGCCTACCCCTTTCTGCCACGTGGACAACCATGATGCATGCCATATGGTAGGCATATGATGGTTCCCAATGAATTATCACTCAAAACAAAACCCTTAGGAAACACTGAAAACAATGAATTATCACTCAATCATTCCTTCTGAAATGCAAGTGTAGATACATGAGAAGAAGAAGACCCCCACTAAACTGAGCAGCCTGGGAGGGTTCGCTTAAAGAGGATGTTGATCGGTTATTTGAGATAGTTGATAGACTCATTGCTGCCCAGCAAGCCCGGAAAAAAAGGAGAGAGCTACCTGACCCTCCCTCGTTGCCACAGGTTGAGCCACCCCTGCAACAGGAGGATCCCGATATGACCCTGCACCACCACAATATGATCTGGTGCATCAGCCACTGCATCACCCAGCACCACCACAGTATAATCTGGTGCATCCATCGTATCATCAAGTATCACTGCAGGACCATCCAGTCCATCCTCAGCCCAGCCCAGTCCCTGATCCACAGGACCTAGCTCCTCTCATGATGGACCCAGGCTACATAAAAAAGTATAAAAGACTAAATTATTCTACTTTTGTAAGGGGATCCTCATTTGAAGAGACCGAGTTCTGGTTATCTGAGACATAGAAGGCCTTCAAGACCCTCGGGGTGATCCCCGAATAGAAGGTCATCCTTGCTACCTATATGCTAGTGGGAGAAGCAGACCGCTAGTGGCAACTCAAGCAGGCCACCCTACCCTTTCCAGTCACTTGGGAACAGTTTCTGACGGCTTTTCATGCCAAGTACCTCCCAGAGCTTCTCTGACATCTGAAGGAAATGGAGTTTGCACACTTGGTCCAGGGGGACATGACTGTATCAGAATATGCTCACAAGTTCCTGGAGTTGGGTTAATATTCTCCTGAGAGCATGAAATGGACGAAGGCCGGAAGGCTAGAAGGTTCGAGTGGGGTCTCCGTCCTGAAATCAGACAGTAATTATTTGTCCTCAAGCTCAGTACTTATTCGATCGTTCTGACCAAGGCACAGTTAGCGAAGATGAGACTTTGCACCTTCCCTCAAGAAGCAGAGAACCTCAGGCCCTCAGCTCCACACCGCAGACCAGCATCTATTGCACTTGTTCAACAGAACAAGAGACTCAGGCCGATGACTCAAGCTCCCCTTCAAGTTCCAGCAGCAAGACGCGGCAAGATCTGTTAGCATTGTGGCAAGAATCATGGGGACCGACCCTGCTATCGCCTCAAAAACACCTGCTGCATATGTGGTAGCACCAACATTATGTAAGGGAGTGCCCGAGGAACCAAAACCAGACCAGACCTCCTATCTAGGGCAAGGCTTACAATCTCACTCAGCAGGATGCAGAAGCCAACTTAGAAGTGGTACAGGGATTGTACACTATATGTAACCATCTTACTCATGTCTTGATTGATAATGGTGCATCGCATTCATTTACTTCACATGTTTTTGCATCAAAATTAGATGTATTACCTGAAAAACTTGATTCTGTGTTGTTTGTGTCTACTCTTGGGAGTATGACACTACTAGGGAAGAATGTATACAGGGCCTGTGTCATAAATATAGCATACAAAAAATTGAGTGTGGACATAATAGAAATTGACACAAAGGACTTTAATGTAATTTTAAAAATGAACTGGCTAGCGGCGTATCACGCCACTGTAGATTGTTTTAGCAAGAAGGTTGTATTCAACCCTCTTAATGAGGAGTTATTTACAAATTAAAAAAAATCATTTAACATTTGTTCCCTCATGGCAAATTTTCTTATTATCAAGTACTTTAACCCAGCTGTTTTCTCTAACTAGGCAAACCAAAAAAAAAAAATTTGTATTCAAGAGATTCCAGTAGTTCGAGACTTTTAGATGTGTTTCTAGATGAACTACCTAAATTTTCAGTAGACAGGAAAGTTGAATTCACCATAGACCTTCACCCAGGCACCCAGCCTATTTCGGTAGCTCATTACCACATGAGCCGCGTTGAGATGGAGGAACTGAGAAAACAGATCACAGAATTGTAGGACAGTGGATTTATTCGACATAGCGTGTCCCCTTGGGGTACTGGAGTCATATTTGTAAGATGGGGCGTTGAGGTTATATATTGATTACAGAGGTTTTATCAAGAACAAGTATCCCCTCCATAGGATCGATGACCTCTTTGATTAATTGCAGGGTACCTAGGTCTTCTCTAAGATAGACCTGTGTTTAGGTTACCATTAGGTAAAAATCAGGGCAGAAGACATTCCCAAAACAGCCTTTCGAACCAGGTACGAACACTATGAGTTTCTAATCATGTGATTTGGATTAACCAACGCCCCAGCCATCTTTATGGACTTGATGAACAGAGTTTTCAGATAATTCCTGGATCAGTTTGTCATTGTGTTCATCGATGATATCTTGGTCCATTCAAAGAGTTGAGAGGAACACACTCACCATCTGACTCAAGTTTTGCAGGTTCTCAAGAAGAAGAAGTTGTATACAAAGTTGAGTAAGTGTGGATTCTTACTTGAGCAGACTACCTTCCTATGACACATCATATCAAAGGATGGAGTGTCAGTGAACCTCGAAAAAATTGAACCAGTGCTCGGATGAGAAAAATTGACCTCAGTTAAGGAGATCCGTAGCCTTCTGGAGATGGCAGGGTATTACCGCAGGTTTATGAAAGGATTTTTTGGTCTAGCTGCTCCTCCGACTCGGCTCACAAAGAAGAATGTTAAGTTTGAGTGGGACGAGGATTGTGAAAGAAATTTTTCAGAACTAAAGAAGCGGCTGACTACTGCACCTGTGTTGGCCTTGCCGAGCGGATCGGATGGATATACAGTTTACAGTGATGCCTCCTACTTAGGTTTGAGTTGTGTTTTGATGCAGCATGGGAAGATCATAGCCTATGGGTCCAGACAGTTGAAGAGTCATGAGAAAAACTATCCTACCCATGACTTAGAGCTTGCCGTAATCATCCACACCTTGAAGACTTTGCGTCATTATTTATATGGAGAGATCTTTCAGATCTATACCAATCATAAGAGCTTAAAACACATATTCACTCAAAAGGATCTCAACATGCATAAGAGAATGTAGATAGAACTTCTCAAGGACTATGATTGTTACATCTTGTATCACCCAGGTAAGGGCAACGTGGTAGTCGACGCACTCAACAGAAAAAGTGTAGGTACATTAGCCCATTTGATGATTTCACAATGCAGGCAGATAGGGGATGCACAACAGGTACGGTTTCAGGACCTGAAGAGAGTCACATGTTTGAGCCACCAGACTGTTCAGCCTGAGTTAATCTAGAGAATAAGGAAAGCTCAGCTTGCCGATCCCACCCTAGCATCCCTCAAGAAAGAAGCAGAACAGGGAGTTAACTCAGAATTTCGAGTCTCTGCCGATGGGTTGCTAAGATTCCAAGATAGAGTGTATGTTTCAGGTGACAGTGAGTTAAGAAGGGACATTATGATAGAGGCACATAGCTCAAAGTTTGCCATGCATCCCGAAAGCACTAAGATGTACTAAAGTATGCA